>BQNB010002585.1:1828-14328 GCA_026074375.1 Tanacetum coccineum | reverse complement strand
AAAATCAAACTTTTAACTATTCAGTTTTGGATCTGAATGAACACTAAAAATTTGGACCTAAAAACCATACTTAGACTCCAAATCAGAACCTCTCCTTTGGGGAATTTTTAATAGACACATAGAAATAAACTCCTGTAGGTTGGCTAACCATAATTTAAATTTTAAGTGGGGGTTTTACACCTCGTAATCTGACCTAAATCTGACCTGGATTTACTGCTTTGACAACTTTTCTCGTAACCAACATTTGAATGAATTCCCGACCTTAAAAACTTCGAGGCCGGATGTTCTGGAAACTAGACTCTCTAAGCTACATCATAGACACCAGAAACTTGACAAAAGCTATTACCATCATCGATATAACAGCCGAACAACACAGCCCTAAATTATGCCCTAATTTAAATCAAGTTCTAACGCGATCTAAACCCTAACGAATACACCCATATGATCCTAATTAAACCCTAATCATTATAATATGATTAAACATCATTAATTTACAGATTTAATGAAACCCTAATTATCCATCTTAATAATTGTTACATGAATTAATGATTAATAATTAACAAAGATTAATTAATACTTACCTTAGAACTTGTTTTCTTCACAAAAAGCAAAACCCTAATTTTTTTTCTTTTTCTCTTTGGTCGACCGATTCTCACAAGGGGGGGTTTAGAGATTTTATTTTGTATTTATAAGCCTCAATATAAATCCTAGATAATTCCTAATTAGTATTTGTTTCCAATTACAACTCTTTTTTTTTCTTTTCCTTTTCTTTTTTCTAAAACCGGCCGAATGGCCCTCTTATATATATTTTTTTATTTTTTATTTTTATTTATTATTAATCAACTAATTACTTGTATTACCTTAATTTTCTACAAAAACCTAAGCTAATTTGAGTAAACCTTTTTACATAAATGCAAATTAATAACTTTATAAAAATAATTTCCATTTCACAAACTCACTTTCTATAAATAGAAAGTCCTCCAAAAACTCTTATATTCTATCAAACTCATTTCCTTCTCAAAGGTCACACTTCTCATTTTAATCCAACACTTAGACATCCACATATTTACCAAAACAACTCTCTCAAAATGCCACTCATTTCCCATTATCACTATAAGTGATCAAAAATGGAAATTTTCCATTAAACAACTCATTCTAATAAAAAATGAGATGAACACGCATCTCAAGTTGATTACTAAACACACAAACAAACCACATAAAGCACAAAATAAGCACACACAAACACTTAGCCAATTCTAACGGATTGACTAACCTGCTCAAAACACGGTTGTCACAGTATCCCCTCTTTCAGAAAATCTCGTTCCGAGATTTAACTAGCCGATTCATCAGCTCGCTCAACAAAAAACTGAGGATACTTAGACTTCATATAATCCTCGCGCTCCCAAAAATCCACCATAGGGTAAAAACATGCTAAATCTAGATTTTTTGATTCCCTAGTTTGAATCTATTTTTCTCAAAATAAAATCCATTCTCTTTCAAATGTGGTGGTCTTTGCATTAGATTTCCTTCATAATTATTTTTCGATTCCCATAGATCGATTCCAAATTTCTAAAATACAATTTATTTTTAAAAATCTTGTTTGACGTGGTCTGATACCAGTTGTGGCAAACTCGAAAAGGGGGTTAAATAGTTAGTTTACGCTTTTTAAATTAATGTTATGTTTGTTTATAAAAACTTAAATTCGACTTTATGTGATCTTATATGTGACAATTAGAAAATGCAAGTAAGTAAGTAAATGACAAGTAAATATAAAAGACAAGAGATAAGGGTTAGAAAGATCAAACCACAACACAAGGATTTATAGTGTATTCGGTAACGAAGCACCTTTCGCCTATCCACTCCCGAGAAAATCGAGAGTTCTTTCACTATGTCAACAACCCTTTAGGCGGAGAAAACCGTACACAATTTGCTTTACACCAAATTCCGAACTAAGAGAAAAAGTCGGGTTCTACCCTAGGTAACAACCAATCTATCACAACTCTTGTATGCTAATCACACCACTTTACAACAACTCACAACTTTGCTTCACTTCCATGATCTTCGCTTCGCTTTTCCAAACTTTATCTTACTTCACAACTTTCTTCATCTTCCACAACCTAAGACACACTTCGATCCACACCAATTAACCACTACTTACATGATTACTAACAATCTAAACTATTACTTTCAATGTATCACACAATCTAACTATTATACACAACTACAATACACACCTTCACAATATACAAAAATAATTTACAAGATCTAACACAACTTCACACTAACACCAATTATACTATAACACTTCTTGACTTGATGATAAGAAGTATTCTTCTCTTATACTTGAGGAATTAAGCTTGGATTACTTGGAAACAAAGCTTTATGATTAAATGATCAAAGGATTGTAGGAGAGTATAAACTGATTTAGAACAGAAAGAAAGTGTGTGCAAAAGGTGAGAAAATCAGTGGGGAATAGTCCAGTATTTATAGGCAAACTGAGTTGCCTTTTTGTCTGGGCGGTCCCCTTAATTAGGGTGCCAGTCCCCTTAATAATTAAGGGGACCGCCCTTATAATTAAGGGGGCCGCCCAGCCCAGACGCTCCCTTTTTTGTCTTTTCTGGGGGAGGTGTTTTCTGGAACATTTCTAGCCGTTTTTAGGTAGAAAATTTGAATTCAAAATATTTATTTGAATAAAACATTTCTTTTAAATCTAAAAATGTTTTGTAAAAGATATAAAAATGTTTGTGACATTTTTATAAAAAATGTGAGGTTAAATAAAAATTCCTTTGATCATAAAATGCATTAAGCATTTATTTATTCATACCTTTAAGTGATTAAATTTTTGAAATGAAAATTTACTACTAATTACTTGTTTACGAATAATTTTTCACTAATCGTTTTTACATTTTGAGATTATCAAAACGTAGAGAGGTCAAAAAATATTAATAACATTTTTAGGCATTATTTCTATCAACAATATGTATGTGTTTATAGATATAATATATATTTATATCTATATCAAATATATATATATATATAGTATACAATATAATATATATATGTATGTATGTATGTATGTATGTATGTATGTATGTATGTATGTATGTATGTATCTATTAATTATATATACATTTTTACATATACATATATAACATATACACTATATATACATATAACACATATATACATATACCCATATATTATATTCTACATATATATAATTTATATCCGCGCGACTCGAATGCTCCCAATTCTCAGCTAGCAATATAGTAACCTGAGAAAATACATGCAAAAACGTCAACAATTGGTGAATTCATAGGTTTAAGTAAAAGTAGTATTGAAATAATTCAAGTAACATTTCAACAAGAAATTAGCGTTACAACATTTCAAAGTATTATTTTCGAAATCCAAGTAGTGATTCAATAAATCGAGTAATATTCAGTAGTGGACCACAAGGTTCAAGTTCAGCCAGCGACAGTGCAACGAATACAATGTCAAGTAACGGAATTATTACATTATCGCATTAAGCTCATGAAACCGAAACCTTAACCAACATATAATAATATGCATATCGTCCGCCCCTACACAAGGTATTATTGCCATATACCAGAAAGAAATTCTCAATGCAAAATGTCTGCTTTAGGGTGCTCATGCCATGGATACATACCCTGGACAGGGCTGTCACGGCCCAATAGATATATTTAATGTACTAGCGCTTACCCATCATAGGTAATTAACAGTTCATGAAATTCGAGGCCTTTTTAGCAATAGGTACTCATGCGAATAATCTCATAATCAGGTCAAGCATACCCTTCAACACTTGTGTCCAATTTAAAACGAATAAGATATTAAAAACTTGTAGTTTCATAAATCGGTATTCAACGATTTCAAATCGTATAGTAGCAAATCAAGCTTTAATAAATTCATGAGTAAACAACCATGTATCGCACATGTTTTAGAAGTCATATAGTAAGCAAGTAAAAGCCTCTAGTAAAAATAATCATGTAACGCTTATGTAGTAGAAATCAATGAGTTTACTTGGTAAAACGAGCATGTATTCTCACCCCGAAAACAGTTTATGTAAACCATTAAAAGAGAAAAGGTGGGGCTATGAACTCACCGAGAAGCAATGAAGTAGTAAGTACTGAAGTTAGATCAAGGATGACGTGAAATCACGGTCGACCAAGTATCACCTAGAAAGAATGGTGACTTAGTATAATGAAACAAAACGCACATGACGAAAAAAACAACCAAAAGATACTATAAAGAAATCGTGATCATGATATGGCGTTCTAATTACTTTTAACCAAGTGATATTTATCCAAACATCCCTTTAGGACCTGAACTAATCAATTCCATATGTATTCCATTCTTATGCCTTAATCAACCCATTTACAAAATCGTTTACGTTAATTAATCCGTTTTTAAAACAATACGACTTTATAAAATTTTGCCCTTACCTTGACTTAATGGACCTATATCTCAAAATCCGTAATAGGTATAAACGAACGGTTTTCGCCTCAATCAATCTTAATGAACTTAGTTTACTGATGTTATCAACCAAACACTCAAATGTATCCATAACCTAAGTAAAATGACCAATTTACCCCTAAGTACACAATCTGAGTTTTGGAAACAATTTTTCGCTTCACCATTTTGATCATATCTCATAATTCGTAACTAGTTAGAACCCTATTCGAAAGCTCAAGTTTAAGTCTATCAATTATCTATAACTTTTAGTTTTAGAAAAACAGTACCTAGATCGATAATTTTTAAGATATATTCGTTTGAAAATCTTGGCACAATTTCTAGTTAGTTTCGCCATTTTGATCGTAACTCATTCATCCAGAATTGTTACGGCTTTATCCAAAGAACCACATGGTCCTCATATGTTGTACCCTTCTCCCATGTAAAAACCCAGTAGCCTCCTAGTCAAATAAAATTCATTATAAGCCTAACTATCTGTATCATAAACTCTGGGTACACACTAAGTTTGTTTCCACGGTTTTGGTCGTATCTCGACCATCTGGAAGAGTTGGAGCTCCATCCAACTCACCACTAGGTCCTGAGATATTAAACTAATTATTTATGTAAATAACCAGTAGGCTTTAAGCCAAAATTATTCCATTATATCACAAACTATCTGCATAACCAGATCCAATGACCCATTTTGACTAGTTTCACTAATTTGGGCATAACTAATTCATCCGGAGGAGTTACGGCTCCATCCAACTCACCACATACACCTTGTATGTTGTCCAACACAATTAATTCATAAAACAACAGGTCATAAGCCAAGAGTATTTAGACAATAATCCCACAACCTGCTGTCCTATTTCAATGTTTCAACAACTTTCAATCAAACAACTTAACTAGTATTTCTAACACCCTAAAATCATTCTAATGCCATACAAATCATCATGAATCTTCTCAAAAACACAATCATGCATTAAACCCAGAAATTAATCATGAAAATAATAAAGTTAATTGTAAAAATAAAATAGGAACAAGGAAAAATTAATCAACACAAACCTTCTCTTCTTGCTTGATCTTTTAAGAGATTTAATACCAAGAGCTTGCACTAGCTTTCTTATACTTCATTCTTGTGTAAAATAACTTGTCGAAATTTTAAGTGATGATGGTATGGAGATGAGGAGAGGGCTGGATAAAGAGAGTAGAAGGAGAGAGCTATAGAATGGTGATGATAACTATGTGAATGCTAGGAGGTTGTGTGGTTTCAAATAAACAAGGCATGCATTTCTTCTCTTCCAAGTGTCCCACTATCTCCAACACATACACATGCACCTCAATAGGTTAAGCAACTCATGGACAAGTGTACATGAGTTGGAAATTTCGTTCATAGCAAGAGGGGAAAGGATTTTATGGTTTAGTTTGTATTAAATTTTTGATAAGTGGGTAGTTTTAGGGCCAACGGGTACTAAAAATATTCCAAGAGTTAAAGAATCACGAAGTGAAAACGATTAGAATAAAAATAATTCTACATCATTCGGGATACTTTTCTAAAAATTTAAATTACGTAGGGAACAAAACGGACATTAGCTCTTAACACGACTGAAGTTTAGATTAAAACAAAGAATTACTAATCGGCTAAATGGTAAAAAGCAAAATTTTATTCAAAATCATCAATTAGGTTCATAAATCATCTCTGATGTAAAAAAATGTCAAAAATCATCAGTTAGGTTCATAAATCATCTCTGAGGTAGAAAATGTCAAAAATCATTACTTAGGTTCATAAATCATCTCTGAGGTAGAAAATGTCAAAAATCATCAATTAGGTTCATAAATTATCTCTAATGTAAAAAAATGTCAAAAATCATCAGTTAGGTTCATAAATCATCTCTGAGGTAGAAAATGTCAAACATTATAAGTAAAAATAACAATATAATATGGATTAAATATTGACCTTAAAAATACGAAATGTCATAGATGATGTTGAAAAAATCGATGAAGTTGTTAAGGAAAAAGATATTGATGTTGCAATGGGTAGTATGGAGTTTAAAAAAAAAAAAAAAAAAAAAACATTGTCAAAATCATAGTGAGGTTATTAAATCATTTTTGAGGTAGTAAATGTCAAACATCATTAGTTAGGTTCATATATCATCTCTGAGGTACAAAATGTTGAAAATCATTAATTAGATTCTTTATCTTCTATGTGTTATAAAAAACTGTATTCTGATAGCACATACATCGACAAAGACAGTTATGTTCACTACCGGCGAAGGTCCACATGAGTTGATACAGAAAGGCAAAATGTTCGACTCGAGAATAGTTATGTAGTCCCGTACAACAAAAATTTGTGCATGAGGTATTATGCACATATCAACGTCGAATATTGTGGATGGACGATGTTGATCAAGTGTCTATTTAAATATATTTCAAAAGGGACAGATCGCGTGGTTGCGAATGTAACAAAACCTATTGGGGATGGTGTATCCATAAATAACACTCCCAATAAACAAATTAACGGAAAAAAAAACTTTGTAGAAGTGCAGTATATTGGTCCTCATGAAGCATGTTGGAGAATCCTTGATTTTCCTATACATTATCGAGATCTAGTTGACCAAAGCCTCGCTATGTATTTGGAAAACATGTAGCAAATAACATGTAGAAGCAAAGAAAAGCTCCAAGCAATCATCAACAACCCTACAAAAAAAACACTGACTGAATAGTTGGAGTACAACAAACATCACACCGACAACTGGCATTTAACTTGTCTGAATTTCCCATCAGAATACGCTTGGCATGTATAACACCTCGTGTTTTAGGTCATTGTATGACATTATGTAATTCACAATTTATTTTTAGGGTTTTACGCGTTTACTCTTAAACCGTAAACGTTAAGTTAAATCGCGTAAACTGAAAATGATCATTCAATGTAAACGGGCATTAAACGATTAAATATTTACATCAAGCAAGTGTTATATGATTATTATGAGGATAATTAATAACTTTGTTCATCTTATTTTTATTGGCTACGTAAAATGCTTACGTTTCACAATAAAACGCGTTTCGGCATACCCGGAAGCACCAAAACCTAACTACGCTTAAACGAATACCCACGATTATACCCAATACCCAAAATAATAAATATAACATCACATATATGTATATTATGCCGAAATTTTTGAGGTTATGACCAAGACTTATCAACTTGCATAATATCTAGATATTTAAGAAATATCTAGGAAACAAACTCTTACACCATGAGTCACTTGGTTAATTAACCTTGTGCTAGGGTTAGAAAGTAACCATGGTTAGGTAAATAAGATATTTTTACTATAAATACACATGCATGCATAAGTAAAGTTCACATACTCTTTACACTTAACAAAAAAATTCATTTTCTTTCTCTCTTGCTCTATCAAAAACCCACGGCATATTTAAGAAACATAATCAAACCATACAAAATTTTTATACAATCTATACAACCCTTTACACATCAATCCTAAGGTATACTAAGGTGTTTGCAAGCATTGGTTCATCATTTGCAAGGTTTAAGGAAGAAAAGGGAAGATTAGGGTTTCAAACCTAATCTAGGGTTTATAAGCTTGTAAGCTTTGGTTTTGAATCTAAACACGGGTTTAGAACTTATTTCTCATCTCTTACATCATCTCTAAGGTTTTCTTAATTCCTTTATACTTTTATTTCTTATGATTTTATGTGTTATATGGTTATAATCACCACTAAGGACTTTTTAATATGTAAAATGAGTTCTTACTTATGTTTATGATTTTATGCACTTATTCTTATGTCATATGGTCATATATATCATGGAAAAGTGAAAATAAAAGTATGTTAACATATGGTTTAAGTATAAACATGTTTAGGTTAAAATTAGGGTTTTATAAGGTTTCTTAATCTTCACATATGAAAATAATGGAAAGTAGAAATTGTTAAACTTGTTAATCATGGATAAATGAAAAATATATGGACTAATGGACATTAATATAAGTATCACATATGTTACATATAGTTATTAAGGTTAAGAGAAAACTACAATTTTGGTCCACTATCTTTACCGGGTATAACACTTTTGGTCCATTTTTTTAAAAATTTGCGGGTTTAAGTAAAATCCGAATTCCTACAGATAGTTTGGACTTAAAATAATTATAATACGCCTCATGACGATTCCATAATGATAAGAAACTCAAAAAACGATTTTATAACGAAAGATACGTTAATTACGAGTTTACGACTATAATATATACTTTTTATAAACTATTTTTTATTAATGTTCCTATGCATTACCAGATGCTAATATTTTAAAACAATTCTATAATATGATATAACTTTAATACGAGATCGTACTCGAGAAGATTCGATGAATACGGAACTATAACGAAATAAACTACGATATTTTACGATAATAAAGTTTATAAAAGTCTATTTTATTAAAAAACTTAAGAACAGTAAAAGCTATATTCATCCAGCGGACCCAACTTTATAAAATATAATCCTCTTTTTATAACAAAAAAAGTACTCGAAGGAATCACTAAAATCGGGATTAAACGAATAAGTTTTTACGATTACAAGTTTTACGCTAATTAAAGCCTAAAACGACTAAATAGCTGTCATGAACAGGTAATTTTACTATTCATGCAGATCTTAAAACTTGAAAATGTAATATTTAGATCGTTCCGTTCTTACTACGAAGACGTGGACGTAAGAAACGCGAGGCATCGGCTTCAAATAACCGACCATATAGGTCATTTTTACGAAAGTATATTTTAAATGTTTTTTCACTTTATAATATTATTTTTACTAAAACGATTAGTCGTGTTGATTATGCTATATAGAAATATTGAAGTGGGTTATCAATGTGCTATAATACTAGGGTGTTTTCATAATGAGGCCTCTTCGGATGGCGTATCGTCGATCGTTGTGGGATTTACGATTTAAAGTGTCCCCCCATAACTCCTCGTACGTCATGTCATGACACTCTTTATTTATGATAGCCTAACGATAGTACGATGTAACAACTATAAGCTTATATTCAAATATTATCAAATTAACAGTACTCAGTATTTATACGACCTTAATTTAAATAGGGTGATCTATCGTCTTGCGTGTTGTTTAATTCTGTGATATTTGGATATCTGTTTACTCAAGGTGAGTTATAGGCCCCACTTTTACAGTTTTACTGAGTTTAATATTTATTTGGGTGTGAGAAAAAAAACCCCATGCTTTGTTTTATAAATTTGACGCAAGTGTTTTAAATTATGGAATTTTGTGTTTGCCTATGTAGCGATAACCTCCTGAGCCCATTATCATGAAACTGTCAATTTGCCATTGATGATAGTTGTTAATTAAATTATGTGAGTCGCGAATGTTATAAAAATTGTTGTATTGGATTAACTCCCCGTTTGGGTGATTAGCTATCACTGGGAACGACGATGACCAATGTCGGACCTTGGATGGTTGGGGTTACAACATTCTGTACGGGCAAAAATAACTGCTAAAATAGCAAATATAGGTTGAGCGTTCTGGTGTCATGAGCTTAGCGCAACTGTTATTGTTTTGTGATTGTTTGGCATATATGTTGTAACATCACGGGAAGTCTCTTGCGGTCCTGCATAATTTAAATACATTAAAACCTATGAATTCACCAACATTTTTGTTGCACGTTTTAAGCAATGTTTTCAGGAGGTCAATAGGCACGAGGTGTAGGATGCATTGGATTATGTTTTGGATTGCACTGTAAAGACTTAGGTGATCATGTTTTAGGAAATCTATGTCGTCTTTTGTATTATTAAATAAAGGAAAAGTAAAGCTAAGCTTTTGTAATCATGTCTTTTATTTATAATCCAATGTATCAATTAAACGAATTTTGTGTCGTTCTTATATATATTGGTGCTGTTGATCTTGAAGTAACATGCCCCGGATCCTTATTCCGCTGCGACTCATTTTGGGGGTGTTACACATACACTTAAGCCTATTCATTTACAAATCGTTATTTACATCCAAAGGCGTCCCAATCCATGTAAATAAGACTTAAAAATTTATGGTTTGGCGATTTATAATTTCCTTATTCAAATGAAGAGGCGTCCCAATTCATTTCAATAAGATAATTATAAATCATCCTACTTATGTATTGTCACAACAAAACACGAGATCAAAACAATGTTACGTTGAGAAGAAAGAGTCTCCTTGGCGGCATGATTCTTTAAAATCAAAAGAAGTAACGAGAAGAATAATGAGACGTTAGTCAATCGCGTTCCAAAGGTGAGTGCCAAAAGATGGCCCGATCCGAGGTGACATGTTAAAGTCATATTCCCATCAACTGGAAGGCTTCAAAACGATGGATTACGAAACAACATATGCGATTCGAAAGCATAAGAAGAGTGTTCCAACTCGGAGTCGAATGGTATAATAACCTGTGGAATTGACAAACTACACTGAATTTCAATATCATCAAAAGGGAATAAAGTAAAGTCGCATAAATGTTTCGGAGATCACCGCATCGCTCACAATATATTGAATTAAACGACTCATTAAAACGCACCATAGTACTATACACGTAAGCAAGTAATTATCATTACGTAGATGATTTCACATTTAGGCTTCGGTTAGCATTGGCATCAAACCATGCTCGATTAAAAACCATTGACAACTTATACACATCATGTGGGTAGACGTACCGCTCTTATCCGAATTCAATCACATTGGGTAGGCGTACCCATCCGATCCAAACTCACACCCACAAGCAATAACACCAAACAGACATAAATGACCAAAAATAGTCCACACCTATATGAATTACTCTTATATATATAGATGGCAGTAATGCCGAAGATAAGCATAAAAGATCGAAAAGAAAGTCAAGTATTATACAATTATTATCAATGTAATATTATTAGAGATACTAAAGGGAGCATATAAGGAATCAAGGAGTATGCGAGCGTAGATATCAGACAACGGTGAAAGACTCTTAATTTTTTTGAAAAACGATTATAGTTTAGGTTTTGAAAATGACCTAGTTCTCTATAACCAGTGCTCTGATATCACTCTGTAACACCTCCAAAATCACAACGCAGCGGCATACCACTTGGGGTGCTACTTTATAGCATAAAAAACAAGTTACAGAAACGACTCCAAGTGAGACGTTTTAAAAAGTCAACAATTCGGTAATTTTTATAAAATATCAGAGTTGCAACAGGTCCCATTTGTAATATAATAGAAAACATTTTTAAAACGTTTGTCGAATGGTACTCAAATTATAAAGCCTTCAAAAATATTTATATCCGCGCGACTCGAATGCTCCCAATTCTCAGCTAGCAATATAGTAACCTGAGAAAATACATGCAAAAACGTCAACAATAATGTTGGTGAATTCATAGGTTTAAGTAAAAGTAGTATTGAAATAATTCAAGTAATATTTCAGTAAGAAAAGTAGCGTTACAACATTTCAAAGTATTATTTCTGAAATCCAAGTAGTGATTCAATAAATCAAGTAATGTTCAGTAGTGGACCACAAGATTTAAATAATAGTAGACTACGAAACAAATTCAGTAGTCCAAAACATGTATTATTGCACTAAGCTCATGACCCCGAAACCTTAACTAGTTTTGTGCCCCTGAGAAAATATAGAATGCTTGCCAACAACCTAACTGACCTCACATTATTCAATGCACCATGGTCAACTTGTGACCAGAAATTCAAGGAGGGGATTGTCAGTCCTAATAGATCTATCCATAACACTCGCGCTTGCTACATTAGCAATTAACGGTTCATGATTGGTAGGGACATAAATGGCAATGCAGTAACTTAGGCAATAATCTGGATAGCATACAATTTAAAACACTTGTGTCTAATAGTAAAACAAATAATGTGTTTAAAACTCACGATTTTCATATATAGGAATTCAATGATCTCAAATCATGTAGTAAACAAATCAAGCTTTAAATCAGTTCATAAGAAAACAGCCATGTATTACACATGTTTTAGAAGTCATGTAGTAAGCAAGTAAAAGCTTTAGTAAA
>BQNB010002584.1:31706-123190 GCA_026074375.1 Tanacetum coccineum | reverse complement strand
GCAAACGCGTAAAACCCTAAAAATAAATTGTGAATTACATAACGTCGTACAATGACCTAAAACACGAGGTGTTATAAAATTAACAAGATTTAAATATCTAATATCAATCCATGATAAATTTGCATGATTTTATCATGGATTTCCATTAACAATTAACAAAACTTAAAACAATTAACAATTAATACATTAAGTTTTATATAAAATTGCATACAACCTAGATCTCGTCTAATTAAATTTATTAACCGTCAAGATCAAATATTGTTAATAAAAAACGCCCACCGGGGCATTCAAATTAATCACGAAACCTTAATTTGTCCAATTTGATTCCTTGTAATTAAATATTCTACACGATGGCTCGTGATGTCACTGTTGGGTTTTACAATCTAATTAATCATATTAATTAACACGAGTACGCAGCGGAATAAAAGAATCACATGTGGAATACAATAATTAACAAGATAGAAAACATGTACCTTTTAGCATGAAACGATACACCGTTTAAAGGTAACCGTAAACATCGTCTTCTATATACGCGTGTGTATAACGTCACACGTGAAACCACCAAGAATCAAAGGTATGATTCCTCTAAGCTTCCACACACAATACGTTCTTAGCAAACAATGAAGTATGCTAGTACTAGTAGTGTATTAGCAAACGATCTCCAAATCTTGACAATTCAAGCAAACCGAATGACCCTTTGTTCTTAAGGTCGAACCAACAAACCAACGAAAAACCCTTTGAGGGTTTAATAAGCGATCGAACAGGGAAGGGAAGAAAACCAAAAAAACCTTAAAGGTTTTAAGGTTCGGTCAAGCTAAAAACCCACAAGGACGATTTGTATTTTTTTGGTTTTTCAAGTTATGATTTAATGAAAACCCAAAACTCTATATATATAGTCCTCAAGGCTTTCCTAATCCCATTAGGATTATATTTTCAGCCCACCTAGGAGAAGGAGAGTCAAACCACACCCTTTCATTCTTCGGTTTTATATATTTAGTCCCTTAACTCTTTAAATGACTAATATTTAATATTTGTTAACATTTAACGATCGTTTGCTAAACACACTATTTAAACATTGTTTACGTATAACGTGTGCGTCCCCTTAGGCTCGTATAATTTCCGGACATATACTTTTATATAATGGACATATTCCAACAGCTCCCACTTGGACATGTATAAAAGTATAATAACATTGGTAAGCGTCTAGCAACACGCCAATGCTCCCGAAACATTCGAGTTATGGTTTCACAGGGCATGAACAAATGATTTATGAATTTACAATCCCTTTGTTTCCGATACCGTTGTTAAATTGGATATGGATCAATGTCATTCCATATTTAACGATTCTGTTTCTCATATATGAAGTAATCAAGATTACTGAAAATCAATGAGACATATCTTCTTGAGTTTTCAGGTACGGCCATACACACATCTGATTATTTCTATGAGGGGCCCAGTGGTATCTTCTTCAACAATTTGAAGGAACAAATTCTATATTGACTACAAGTGTCCAGTCATCATGTGGCATAAACCATTCTGACATAGCCCTTATTAGTTACCTTATTCAGGACAACTTAAACTATATCAAGAAGGAATATCCACATATGCTAAACCTACTTGCATCTCAAGTCTAAGGATTTATGTAAATAAAATCACGTACAAGATTCACTTGATGACGTCGATCCATAAAGTGATATTCTTGTGGCGGGGAAATCCAATATTCATCTTATGAATATCATGTGAGTTTGGTGGACTCATCCTTAATATCTGTAATATCACATATCTATAATATCACCAATCACTCAGAATTGTCTTAGTTTAACAATATTCCCATATTGTTAATCGACAACGGATTAATTTAGAATAATATATTTATTATTCATGGATTTAAACATGCAAATATAGGACACGATTTATATTAAATATAACCGATATACCTCGTATCATTATCATTAATAAAATTGTCTAAACATCCCTTATCTAAATACTAAATAGATCAAATGCATGATAATTCTAGCTGACACATCTTTTCCTCCAAGAATACGACAATCGTATTGTCTGACAACGGTTAGATTTCATAATTTTCAACTAGATTTGATCTTTTGATTTTTGAGAATATTATTTTAGAATTTCAAATAAGTGAAGTTCTTGAATATGTATGATGATTGTTTGTTCATATATATTTAAATATCTCAACACACTATATCTCATAAGGTGTGTAACATTAACTATTGACACAATCATCTTCTACAGCTTCAAAAACTGTAAAGCATTCTTGTTCTTTAATGTATAATGCAACTATGCTCTCAGTCGAGCACAATTAGTCCACATGGTCATCATCAAAAATGAAATCATACCATAACAAGTATTGAGTGTCATCTCAATTAGATTTAGCATCCGTGTACATAAACATCCCCATGCCTTTAAAATCCGTAAACGATGAATATTCTCTTAATAATGTTTGGCACCTCATGAACTCCAAGTTCATTGGTTTATTCTTATTGCACAACAAATTGTTGCAATATATATCCTTAGAATTTAATTACTCTGAACAAATTCATAATCTAAGAAGATTTCCAATTCCAAACATATTCCATTATCATATTCAATTTTATAATTATCTAATAACTTTTAACTAAATACCAATGTTGTCAAATCATCTTGCATTCATGCATGATACAACTATTCTGCTACACAATATGATTACATACGAATCCTTTAGTCTAATCGAGATTTCATTCATTTCCTTCTTATCAAAGATAATGCATCGATTTTAAGACTTTCTAAACGGTATGTTAAAATTGTTGTTAGATTTTTATACGCATTATGTTCATAGCTAATGAAACATATATTTTAAGGGTTTTTTGTATATTTAAGTTCAAATCTTTTAGGTGAAATGAACCTGAACATAATTCTCCCACTAGCTTTTAGAAATTATTGGAGTTATCTTTATTTAACAATAAAACATAAGATTATTTCTCCTAGAGCTTGCAAGGATCTCACTACTTTAATTCTTGTTGTTTTGTACACTTTTTAAAGATTATACGATATTATAAACTCTTTGATTACTATCCGTCTCGCAAAAGCATCATTCAAGGAAGAGTTTTTTAAATTCTATTGTCATATTCATCTATATGAACACTACGTATGACAATTTATCCTTCTTTATATAATTTATGCACATAGATATGAATTTGTACTTCATCAATCATTGCTTGAGTATGATTAAAACCCTATCATAATGTATGCATTATGTATGTGTACAACATTGCCCTTATGAGTTTGAAACCAAGAACATAACCACTTGGGTTTTTCTTCTCTTTTAAAACTCATTCTAACTTTACAGTCTAACTGTTTAGTTAAAGATCAATCAAGTTCCAAAATTGATTATCTTGTGGACAACATCTTAACATTCATAGTTTGAGTCATTTGTCAAATTCAAAATTCAACAATGCATATTAATGGTTACACCATGATACCGAATTCAAAATTTAACTCAATGCATCTTTAAAAGGTTTCCCATGATCATGTGACTCAGTTTCATCAATATTGATATAAGATTTAATCAATCAACGTATTTGACGGTTATCCTTCGGAATCTATGAACGTAAAATCTATATACATTATGAGGTTTAACATTTACATGTAACATTTACTTGTAAAGCCTCAGTATGATATTCACTAGTGTGTTTAGAAGGTTATGTATTTTGTATTTTTTATCTCTTCCAGATCTAAAACGCTCCCACTCACTTTTTGTAATTAAAGACTCTTCTATAATTACTTAGCATGTAGAGGACATTACAAGATACATTGACAGTTCCTGAGTTTAGTTTGTTAATATCATTCTTCATAAGACTTTTAACAAATTCAGATGTCTTATTAACCTTCTAGGTTGGAGTTATATTGAGTATATTCAAGACATACTCAATTTCAAACCTTGACAGATTCGGAGGAGAAATATTTAAGTTATCAAAATCAAATAATTCCAAATAATTTGATTCAATACTCTAGACATACCATAAATATGTGGTATTCTATGAGTAATTTTTTGTGTAGGACTTTATCACAATCTTTAAAATAATTACTACTTTTAGGTCACATTCTTATCTATTGTGTCAAACCAAAACGTGGTATAGATGTACTGTAAAAACCTTTTTGCATGCAATAATGGGTGGGTAAGTATAATACATTTATGAACTGACGTTCTAAATATGGTGGTTTATAGTTCAAGAACTCTATCCATGTTAACTATACATTATTTTTCATTTGAACAATTCAAGGACTTTTGTTCATGTCATAGCAAGAAGATATAACTTACTTTATGTTATAAGTCTTTTAACAATTAACGGACTTAGTGTTTATTAATTTACAATAAACATAAACATATTTAAACTAATGTATTCTGAACACCCAACTCTTGGCTTCAGTATTATTTTCAATTAAATCAAGATTACTTTATTATTGTGACATTCAAGAGCACATAAACCTTTTACTGAAGTAGTTTATAAATTAAGCTTACTTCTTTATTATGACATTCCAAAAACACATAAACATTTTACTTGAAGTAGTCTTTAATTCATATCTCGACATATTGTTTCTTACCTTACGGTCAGAGAACTTTTAATCATATTATTTTTGTCATGTGTTGTTCCTTGCACACAATAAAGATTTCTCCACTTGTGCTATTGAACAACATCATACATGTGTCTAAACATAACGACATTCGTTTTGTTTACTGTGGGGACATTATGATAGTGTGTCATAGATATTTGGCTTTACAAGTAGATATGAATCACTTTGTATCATAACCATGAGTGTCTATAGTCGAAAAAATGTATATATTATTCAAGTAAGCAAGAAAAAATTAGGGTACTACCAAAATTAAAAACCTAATGTTGCTTCCCAACTGAATTTGACTGTATCACATGATGTCTTGTTCAGAAATTAAATCATTGATGCTCCACTGGATTTGACAACATTTGATAAGTGTTCCATAAACTATGAAAAACACAAGTGTCTACGTATTTTCCAACTCTCTTTAAAATCTTAATTAGTAACATTTACTTAGATTTCAAAAGTTCTACTATGTAGACGAGGGACTATCCATCAATGCTATTGATTAACTTGTAAATTGAGCATGCAATTTCCTCCTTAATTTGATTAAGACAAACAACTAGATACATTTTATCCTAGTTTGCCTTTACCACTTTTGCTTAGGTAACCCGGTAGATTGGTATTTCTATCAAGAACTCTATAAAACAATCTTAACATTAAGATGTTAACCATTTGATGCTTTAAGAAACATATTCTCTAGTTATCTATATGTCTTATATCCTTCAAAATATTCACCATGGAAAATCTATATGAAAATTGAATCATGCAATATACTTAATTTTAAGGTTGCTATGAGTTTGATTTACATTAGGACAATTCCTACGTTCCTATTATAACTTTCCGGAGCAAGAAAAATATTAGGAATGAGTCTCCATGTTCCTTACAAGGAAAGGAGTCTCGGTTTAACTTCTTTGATAAAGAAACAAACCATGGTTTATGGTTTTATTGTTGCATTAATACTATTAATAGAATCGCAAAATTCAATTTTAGTATCTTCGATTTATTATTCCTTAAAGAAATTAATCTACCACGTTTATTCAGATAAACAATTAATTCCCTACGGTTAGGACCCAACTTGACATACCACCACCACATCAGTTGATCTACTAGGGATGGTGTATTCAAAAGGTAATCAATGATTGATAGTTCACAACTATTGCAACTCCTAAACTATATGGGAGATTATTTTTTTTAAAATAAATATCTAGTATGATTTGTTTCATACCATTAATGCGCGTGTTAACTGGTCTAACCACAACTATGTTAAGTCGTTCCAATCAAAAACTGTGCTTATGTAACACTCACCGTCTCACGGAAAGTTCGGTATATCACACTTGAGACAAGATGCCAAATAGTACCACGTCTCACGATAGTAAAAGAGCAATCTACAAGTGTTTTTACAATGGGATTGGCAAAACAACTTAGTTGAAAAAGGGTATTCTATTTGATAGTGGTCAAATATGTACGACAAAGCATGCATTCATCTTCGTATCATTAGATATTTTATAAAACTTTATTCTCAATTATGGTTTTAGTCCGGTATCACCTTTTATCATCGTATATTATACATAATAGTGAGACTTAAAATGACGATTCAACGTTTATTTAAATATAAAGAATTGCCCTTTCTATCGCGGGGAAAAAGATTAAAGACATGATTAAAAATCATTCAAACCTATAACATCTCGCGAATTTCCAACATAATTATACAAGGTAGGAAAACTACAACGTAGTAAGGTATTATAGGGAATGGTTCTACCAAGACCGAAGTCTTGATGTTCTCCCACGAACATATCCTTGCAAACTATATAGTACTTTTGCAAATTACGTCATTGATATAAAAATTAAAACTTTATTTTTAAACACCTCCTATGGACTATAATATTGCTAGTCTAGTCATCGAAAGATTTTTATATCGGATGTAAGCGATCCACTTTTGACCTTTTGCAACTAGATAGTCCATAATAAATCTTATTTCGATAATTAGTAAGTCATGTTTTTATTTGTTTTCTGAAAAAACCTCTTTTATTTTCTACAAGTCAAACTTAAAATAAAAACAATCATAAACACAAACCAATACATATAACACTTATTTCAAAAGAAACACTTAACAATTAAGTCATGCAACTATCCATTATGATCCTAATTATCTAATAATTAAAACATGTATATATTCATATAAGGCTCCTTCATCCTAAAAACTTCGGCCACATTCATCGATATAATCGATTGCGTAAAGCAATACACACATATATACAATAACACATAAAAATTTAAAACAACCTTTAGGCCCCATTAAGACATAGCTAAGGTCTTCCCTAGCTTTTAAAGTCGTGGATCGAAACCACATAAATTTAATGTCTATGTTTTAATTATTGATCATCATATTTGCATAAAACTTTTAATAATTAACAAGATTTATATCACATATCTCTCCATAATAAATTGCATGTGTTTATTATGGATGCCAAATTAACAATTAATTTTTAAACATAAAACTAATCAATTAACAATTAAACGCATCAAGTTTTATCCATAAAATTTCATACAACCTAGAATTCGTCTAATTAATATTATAATCAATAAAGATTGAATCTTGATGCACAAAGACCGAATCTTTATGCATAAAACGCCCAAAGGGCTTAAAAAATTAATCAAGAATCCTAATTTGTCAAATTTTATTACTTTGTAACTACAAATTCTATACGATGGCTCGTGATGCCACTGTTAGGTTTTTACAACTATTAACCATTAAAGATCACGAGTACGCAGAGGAATAAATAAAACACGTATAGAATATGCAATTAACAAAAGGATCAAGAACGCGTACTTTTTAGCAATTAACGAACACCGTTCTTGAATATACGCTTGTGTATAAATCGAATACCACGCAAACTAAATAAGTTACCAAAGTAGATAACCTCTATGGTGTGCATACACTCCACGTCACCGAGATACGCTAGGATGCTAGTTCTTGGTTCACGAATAAAACAACGGAACACGATGTTCTTGTTCGGTTTTGTATTGATCGAATCAGAGTAAACATAGATGGAAAATAAATCACTACATGTGATTTGTATTGCATACGTATAGTATGCATGCATTACATGCATGATCTTGCATGCCTCATAATAATACCATACGTAGAGTGGTGTATTAGTTTTAAGCTATTGAACAATTCTCAAACAACACCTTTAGAGGTTTTGTTATGTTTATGTTCGCGATCAGCCCATAATCCAAAGGAGAGAAAAACGAAATTATAAGGGTTTGGGTATATTTAGGCGTGGTATTGATGAAGCTTAGGAGTGTTTATATTGTCTCCAAACGTGTTCTCCAAGTTAGTCTAAGAAACCTCCACACGTTTTTAAATCGTCAACTTTACCCCCTTGTGTTCTTTCTTAACGATCGGTCAACACAAATCCACACACCCCACGGGTTTGGTTTTTCTGTCTCTTAACAAGTCCATCACTTGGTTAATAATCCATCTATTAACTTACTTATATCGTTCTAACGTTTATAATTATAGACCGTTTAAATATTCGTGAAACATATTAATATATTATTAATATACAATAAATATATTAATTACATTAATAAGCGTATCCTCTGTATATACGTGTGTGCCCCCATAGCCTCACATATTTCCGGCCCTATATTTATTTATGATATGAACATATCCCAACAGGTTCTCCCTCTTTACATACTTCATCGGAAGAGACATAAGATTGATCATCTTCTATGTTGATACTCCAAGTTCCTAATTCTTGTATTTGTACCTTGAAAATATTCCCAATTCTTGTCACATGTATCTCTTCAAAAATAAACTTTTGTTTGTTTGTAGATATGCAGACTCTTCCTGTGCTCATAGAAGTCGTAGGGTCATCTTCAAAGAACTTAAATTTACCTATAGTACTTGCAACCTTTTTATACACAGCCGATCCTCATGCACAAAGTGGTAGCCCACTGATTTTAATCCAAATCATCCTTTCGTCTACAACAAAGTTCTTAGAGACAGTTTGAAGAGATGTAAACATTGTCTTCATGTTACTATTAGATTTGAAATTAAAGGATGTATTAGCGTTGGGAAATTGGATCCATACCCATAATCCACCAACATGATGAATCTTGAGATTATCGAATTGTTCATTACGACACACATAGTATATGCTCCTCATCGTATCCAACTCCTTAACTTTAACAAGAAGTACCTTAGTTGTGTTTTCTACTTGGATAAGATCATGCTCCTGAAGAGTAATTCCAATACCTTTATCTATTGAAGACTTACCATTCAACGCAACACCACCATTCACAACAGAAGCAAAAGAGGGATTTTATTTTGCTTTGTTAGGCTTATGTCTCATAGAGTTGTTTTCTTGATTCTTATTAGCAGAACTTGCGACAGAATTGGTTGTACAAAAGACGTAGCGATCTTCGGACATTGAAAACGGGCAACATCAATAAAAACATGATGACTTCCTATCCATAAATTAGATAAGGATTTTACAAAAACATCAAGATTCCTCACCCCTACATATCTAATGAATCCAAATCGTTTCCATAGTTTTGATCGTTTGTTTGCGATGAAAGCATCAACAAGGCGACCAAAAGTTTCACAAATCTTCCAGAGGCTTTAAGCATCAACATGATCAGGGAAGTTCATGACATAGAATGTAGTAGATACCATTTCTGTGGAGAGGTGATTATTATCTGATTTCCTTCCCTGTGGAAATGGTTTTTTGCCAATTTTCAATGTCCATCCGTTAGCAGTAGTCATGAAGGATAACTACAGTTTCCGATGAAGTCTGTAGCAAAAACAACGACGGCAGGTGGCGGTTTTTCGTAAGGGTTGGTCTCGATGGTGGGATGAGATGGTGTTGGGTTTTTTTTTGGTGATGGTGTTCTCTGATAATGATGGGGTTCGGTACTGGTTGGGTTTCAGTTGTGATGGGGATGAGGTGTGGTAGTGATTTGGATGGTGATGGGATTCTGGTGGGATTTGGTGGTGGGATTTAGCGATGGGATTTGGGGTTTCGGTAGGATTTTGCCCGTGTATGTTTGTGGTCTTTAGTCGTTTTTCCAACTTTAAAATCAGGTATTCCGTAAAAAGTAAAGCAAGCAACGAGCTGTTGTTGGTTCACAGGCGAAACAAATGTTGTCTCGCAGCAACGCGCGAGCCAACAGATCCTTGTTTCTTAACATCAGTCACTTAAATTTTAGTAAACATTGCTAATATGCATAGACCTAAACAATACAACAAACGTCTCTATCAAACAATATATACTATGAAAGTAAATATGGTTTTTAAGTTATGAAATATATGACGGAATTGTAGTTCAAGAGATATGTTTAGAACATCTCAACAACACTTAATATAAATTTGTTAAGCATCCAATGTATCTTACATAAGATTTTCTATATATATAAAAGAAACGGAATACGTAAACATTCTTATTTTTTATGTTTTCCAATTTTTACCATCTCATAACATAATTTGAATACTTTTACCCTCTCATATATATAACTTTCAAGCTCCGTTATTGATGGTACGGTTCGTCTTAGTTTAATTTATTGTTGACTCAACAAATGTTAAATGTTTTTGCATCGAGTGATACAACTATATTGATTTTTTTTTTTTTTGAAAAATGGTGAAATTTATTTAAGAACATCAATTTATCACCTGTTTTCTAAATTCCATGGACAAACCCCAAGGACAAGAAGAACAGGACATTCAAACAACTAAAAAACTACATACTAACATCATTCAAACTTAAATGCAAAGACTGAAATACTCCATTGCATACTATTTACCAAATTCACCACATCATTATGCTAAAGACTACATTTTCTATTAACTTTTTAGGCAGTGTTGGCGGTTGCAGTAGCCACCTCATAACAGCCAACAAAGCAAAGAATTAACATGCATCTATCTTTAGTAAATGTCTTACATCATTGTTGGTTTAATCCCCCAAAACAAAGTAGCTACATTTCCTTCAGCTATGATCACTTTTCAACCGATTACTTGTAGCTTCCACCCCACAAACATATGTGACAATTTGGACGCCCAATCATCAACTCTAAGAAGATTAAGGCAACATGATTTTTCTTCCATCCTCCAATTACCATGCAAGACTATGATCAAGAAGATTCATCTTTCACATCTCTCTATTCCTAATCACTTGCATTGTCCATCCAGTCCATATTACCCTCAAAACATGAAACTTTCCTTATATGAATAAACAATCCACTTAGGCTTAAAAGAAATTCCACTTAGACCATGTTACCTCAACCAAGGCTACAGAGACTAAAATGAAAATTCAATTAAGGCTAAGTTTACTAGCATTCAAGGTATAAAGCCATTTGTTGTAATAGACCAATCACATACATCCTCAGCTATAAAGAGGAAGTAAGCCAAGTTAAAACCATATTTAAAAACAACGTGTTTCTTGATTTGCAAAAGATGCAATATAGATCTTCAAAGATCCCATCAGACTCCAAATTAAGAAGACTCTACAAGTAAGTATCCATAGCATGATATTGTCCATAAATCTGTCAGAGATCATGCCTTTGACTCTCATTTATTAAAACAGGAAACTTCCTTCTCCTTATGACATATACTAACAGATAGGAGCAATAACCACATCTAACCCATATAACAGTTGTCTCTCCATATGACCCACTCAATATCAGTTAGGAACACCATTGATCATCTGCTTTCCATGTCAAGATACAAGCCGTATGTTTTATATTCATGATCCAAACGTACCTTTAACAGTTCAAAAAGCTTATTTTGCATAGTTAGGTCAAACACCTCAATCCTCAAAAGTTCTAATCACCGTGGCAGTTCTCAAAACCTTCAAACTCACCATTTTGAGCTTAACACAGTCAATAATTACTTCAATTAATGATTCTTCCTTCCTCTTCTCAGTAGTGTACAATCTTCTATTTCTCTCTTGCCATATATAATAAACACTTGCACCAAACACAATCCTTCCCACAATAATTTTCACATATCTATCTTAAAATTGTTTGGACGGATTCTCTATGATTTCTTTCCATTCATAGCTCCAATCCTTAATCAGAATTCTCCTATTAAATTCATACCAAATCTTCTTAGAATATTTACATTTGAAGAATAAGTGTTCATGGGAGTCAGATCATATGTTGCATAGGGGACATTTCATGTTTGGATCCTTGTTCCACTTCATAACTCTGTCTTGAGTTATGTCATCTGTGTGGTACCCTGAGAAGCAAATGGCATGTCATCTGTGTGGGATTTGTCCTGACTCTCTTAATCACCTTTTCTTAGAGTGCAACTACTCTATAAATGTTTGGAAGGACTTAAAGAAAGCATCTGATCAAGAAACTTTACCAGATAGATGGGAGGATATAATAAGTACCTTGACAACTCAAAGACACAACGAATCCATTAAGAGTGTTCTGAAAAGGATCACTTTGGCAGCTTGTGTATACTATATTTGGCATGAAAGAAATAAAAGGATTTTCACAAATGACAGAAAGAATAACACTGTTGTAGCTGCTGAAGTATTTAACCACTTAAGATTGAAGCTCGCCAGTCTTACTGTCAAAAGAACGGCCCAAATGGAGGAAATAAGCAAGAAATAGAGAATTGAGATGAACTTCAGGAATGAGTATAGTACTTTAATGGAACCTATGAACATTGAGAACCTTTAATCTGCTTAAATTGAAGGTCTGAGTATAGCTGCAATGATGTTTTGCAATTTTGTCTTTAAAGTTCAGTAGCATTAAAATGGCCTTGTACCTTGGCACCTTTAGCTTATAGGACAATGCTTTAGTTGAGTTAGTCTTGGCCTTGGGAGGATTCTTACTCTTCTAATTTGCATCTGTCTTATCTGTCTATGGGTTGCCATAAGGAAGGTTTCCTTAATGGGGTGGTTTTATGAACTTTGGTGTGGTAGTTCAAGCTGGAAGGAATAGAGAACCATGTAAGATGGGGCTTCTGGGTCCTTCCATTGCATTGCTAAGAGGTAGGGTAGTTTCACAGTAAGGGTGAGTGTTTCTTGGCTGATGATGCCCTCTCCTCTTTATCTCCCCTCTTATATAGTGAGGATGTAGCTGCTATGTTTGAGGCTGAGATTAATGCGAGGGAAATGTAGTCAGTTGGGAAGAGCCCCTTATTGCTGAGTCAGGGTACTTTAGTCTACATGATGAAGCCTGGTAAGGGTTCTATAGGTTGTTGTGGGTGCTGGTTGAATGACCTATGGCTCTCCCTTAGCCAGGAAATGTGGTCATGAGGCTAAGGTAGGTGAATTGGTGAATTTGAATGAGTTTGTGGCTGCATTGCACTTCATCAGATGATGTCCTCTGTTCTTGTCTGAGGAAGCTTTCATAGTTCTATGATATCTGATGTTTAAGATTTGTGCCTGATGTATTGTAACTAGTTGTATTGCCTTTACTGTATTAGAGGTTTTGGGCTTGTCCAAACTCATATTCTTATTGTAACAATTGGTTGTGGTAATATAAGTTCACCATTTCAACAAAAAAAAACTTTGTCTTGAGTTTGCAGCCTTCCTAAAATTGTCACCCAAACTACAAACATATGACTATGTAGACTTGTGAAAAACCAAAACAAGTTTCTTTCCACACACTCATACATTACTTTTTCATATATTCGTATGTATTTTTAGTTTGATTTCAGTAATCTTACGATATTTCTTTTCCAAACAGCCTTATCTTTATCTTCAATCAACATAAGAGTTGGGATATGATTTAGTTAAGGGTATTTATCAATCCAGCCACTAGGCCACTTCCATTCTCCATTATGAATTATTTCTGCAACCTTCATTTGACTATGCAAATTTGCCTCATAGATACTACTTCCACTAATAATATTGCGGAGAGGCCCTCTTTCATGCCATGTATCATACCAAATAGTAATCTCTTGACCATTACCAATCCTGTGTATAAAATGAGGCCTTACTTTATCCCTGAGACTCATAAGATTATTCCAAAACCAACTGTCATTCTTATCAATATCAATGTCCCAAACACTTCTTCCCTTTAATTTTACTATATTCACCCATTTGTTCCACAAACTTTCCTTCCTAGCTACAATATTCTAAATATGCTTAGTTAGGAGAGTTTCATTCCACAAACCAAGATCTCTTAGGCTCAAGCCACCTTGATGTTTTGTTTGACAGACAGTCTTTCATGTAATCTTTGCTTTTCCTCTAGTTAACTCTCCCCGGCACCATAAAAATCCTTTAAAAACACTTTCCCCAATGTCTTTTACTGTACTCCTTGGGAATAAAGAAACATAAATGCTCAAAATCTGCTCAGGAACTAAAGAACTGCAGACAATAATTTGCAGTATTTTAGCATAGGAGAGATACTTATTCTTCTAATTCCCCACCTTTACTTTCACTTTGTCAATCAATTGCTTACATTCACTTAGCCCAAGTCTTTTTGTAATTAAAGTAACTCCTAAGTATTTGACAGGAAACTTTCCAACTTGAAAAAGAAGAATACAGTGATATTTCCAAAAATGGTATTTTTGTTCATATGTTGCTAAAATCAGTTAAAGAATTTTTAATAATTCCCACTAAAGCCACATCCCCATGACACAGAACTAGCAAATCATTAGCAAAACACAGATTAGTAATCTTTAATTCAACACATCATGTATGATACTTAAACACTGGAACAACTTAAATTTGTGGCAATAGCAGAAGACTTCCATAACTAAGGTAAATACATAAGGAGAGATAGGGTCTCCTTGTTTTAAACCTCTCCCACCCTTAAAATATCCATGCATGTCACCATTAACACAAACTGAGAAAGTAGCAGAAGTAACACATGTGACAATCCAATGAACCATTTTCTCATGAAAACCAAACATAATTAGGATTCTCCTCAAGAATTCTCAGTTTACAGTATCATAGGCTTAGCAATATCAATCTTCAAAGAACCTCTCTTAGGTCTACCTTTCCTGTTGTAACCTTTGTGAAGCTCTTGAGCAACGATTATCTTGTCTTGAACCTACCAATCTTGAATGAAAGCAAACTGATTATGATTATGATAAGAACCAGATTCGACTAAGAGATATAAAGAACAATAATGATAAATAAAGATAGGTGATCAACTTTCGAGAGGCCGGTCTCTCTCCCAATAATGATATTAAATCACTAAACCATTCATATTATTCAACATGATAAGATTACAATCCTAATCCTCTATTTATAATGAAAGATATCCTAATACTATTCTTGTAGAACAAGATACTAATATTTACTTTAATTAAAGAGTATCTACTAATTAAATAGTAAATAACTTACTAACTACTAACTGATAATATATTATACTAATAATAAAAATAATAATATTGAGGGTTGTATCAATACTCCCCCAAAAACACCTTGTCCTCAAGGTGTTGCTTCTAACAAACTTGATTCCAAGATCCCACGTTTTCACTTGTGAACCTGTCTCTAGTCGATCAACATGAAACTGCAAGTGTACCTCCAAATTAGATCTACATAGCGGCTCTTTGCTTAATCTCGATTCATCATGAAAATACCAACCATCTTTCGGTATCCTATCAAGCAAAAAAGTATGATCCATGATTCAGCCCCGCAACAGCCCATCTGTCATTACCCTTGCCATACACAATTCCACCAACATCGTTGAACACAATATTTGAGTTGTTTTCTTCATCAGTACCAACTTCAAAAAATTTAACAACCCCTTTCTCTTCTTTTCCTTGCTCATCCTTGTCTTCCTTAGCAGATCTTGTATTTTTAAAATCTTTTTCATCTTCTTCGAAATCAGTCATGTTATTAGGCGACAAACATCCAAAATCACCATAACTTCGTGCACATTCAGTTGGTTTTTTGGGTACCTTAGTTGTAATTGGTCGAGAAGATTGCACAGGCGATGATGATTTCTGGATTAAAGAGATAAGTAAATTCTTCAATTCATCATACCTTCGAATCCGTTCTTCATGTCTCTGTTCTTCTTTTCTTCTTCGAGTCGATAAGCCCTAATGCTCATGTCCAAGGAAACAAACCTTCTTTTCGTGTGTGCCTTAAATTTACGACAATCATCTTCAAGTTCTGCCATTTTCTTGCTCATCATAGTTGTTTCTAAACTTTGATTTTTTTTCTTCTTGTGATCAGTAAATACCCGATGATGACAGTAATTCCTCCATGTAACAAGAATATTTTTTTTTTTTTTTAAACACCTTGAATCGAGAAACAGCTCTGATACCAATTGATAAGAACCAGATTCGATTAAGAGATATAAAGAACAATAACGATAAATAAAGATAGGTGATCAAGTTTTGAGAGGCCGATCTCTCTCCCAATAATGATATTAAATCACTAAACCATTCATATTATTCAACATGATAAGATTACAATCCTAATCTTCTATTTATAATGAAAGATATCATAATACTATTTTTGTAGAACAAGATACTAATCTTTACTTTAATTAAAGAGTATCATTAAATAGTAAATAACTTACTAACTAATAATATATTATACTAATAATAAAAATAATAATATTGAGGATTGTATCAGATTAACAAGAGAATTAATCCCATCCTTCATCCTCTCAGTAAGGATTTTGCTTATACATGTATTAACACCATTTACATCAAAGCAATTGGACTGTAATGTAATAAACTCACTTGTTCTTGCATTCTTTTATTTTAAGAACAAGAGTAATGATGTTAGCATTAATTTCATCAATAAACTTCCCAGAGCAAATAAATCCTTGAAAGCATTTGTCAAACATCTATTCCCATTGCCATATGTCATGCTTTTTTAAAGAAACTAGAATCTGGTCCTAAGGCTTTATTCTCTCCAATATCAAAAATTGATTTTTCAACTTCCTCATTTGTCACTTCTCTAATAATCATAAAAGCATCTTCATTTGATAGTTTTCAGTAAAAATTCCTTCCACACAGGATACATTATCACTATTGTGCATGTCCAATAATCTTCGAAGTCTTCACAAATTATTTTGCAACATTATACACCTTCCACCATATTTCCATGGTTTATCTGAATAACTCAAATATTATGTTGCTAATGAGCATAACATGCCTCTTTCTAATTCATAATAATTAGCCATAAGGTAACTGTTGACTACTATCCTACCCAACCACATTTCTACACCCGCATTTCTCACTATACCTTACGGTTAGAAACTTAATCACATCCTCCAAAAGCCTTATCAAATACTTTAACCATTTTTTAACTTTTGACATGAGTTTTTAAGACTGCACACACTTGTAAGTGATTATCTATAATAAAATTCCTAACTTCTTTTTGTTTTTTCTCTTGATTCATACTTTTTATGTTCCAAACAGCTATATAGTAATCCATTAAGAAACACAAATAGGTTGGACACACCTTAATTCAATAGGTTGCATTCATTGCCTTCCACTTCTTCAGCTACCATGTTTTGGGCAGCAAAAGATTCATCTTCAAACACATCCTATACAACTCCTTCCACTATATTATTCATTCCCATCTCTTGATCTTGTCTTTCTTTTTCCCTATCAGCTTCCCATGCTCTCTTAAAGTACTTAATCTTGTCTAGTGACCTATCATTACATCTTGGTTGTATCCTCTTGTTGATCAACAATCATTTTGTCCTTCATTATTTTTATCTCTTCTATATCATCTTCAACATCAGTTAGCACACTAAACTTGTTCTTCTGTCTTTCCTTATCGTGTATACAATCTACAGCTTTTTTCTTATCATTTCTTATAGGTAGCTTAGGAAATTCTTCCTCAAAAGCCTTTTCCTTACTACTTCCACCTACATTTTCCACATTAACTTTGTTCTTATTCCATTGTTTATTAGCCTGCCAATTATTATAATGTGCAGTCCCTTGCTTCCTTTCCATTCAGAAATTGGCTCTATTATACATGTTTTTATCCACTCTCACATTTTCAATATCCTTTTTACCACCATCCACAAACACTCCCCCTTTACTACTTTATTTTTTTCTAATAGTGTAATTCTACACTATCTTTAAATCCCTCTATCTCAATCACGGAACTGCAATTACCAATCCTAGGCATATTTATTCTTCCTACCGCATTCGTAATACAAATTAGTCAGTCATGTAATCCATTATGGATAGGTTTTCCCTACCACTACTAGCCACTTCACTCAGTCTTTACATACTCTAAGCTTACATGAGGTTATTAGTGATTTAAACCATTAAAGGTATTTTTAGAAATGCTAGTTCCCTTTCCATCCCAAAATCTGGATTCCCTTTTGGAAACCATCATTGGTCTTCCCATTTCCACACCAATTATTCTTCTTATCCAAACTTAAACAACATATCCATTAGCATTATCACATAATTTCTTTCAAACCCATATCTTTACCCACATTCTCTTTAAATTGATTTCCCTAGCTTCAGACTGGGATCATCTTATGTCCCACATAGTACGCCCATACGGTAAGTTTACCTTCTTACTACCAATTTTATAGTTTCTTCATCAAACACTACCACTTCATTTCCTAGATCTTTTACAATAGTTGGCACGATATTTAGCTTATTTTAGATATGATCATTAACTTTCTTAGCAGCATTAGCATATGTTCCAACCTGTTTATCTCATGTTTTCTCCTTTGCATCGTCATTGACATTTGTTGTTTGTCTCACTAATTGTTCCATTCATCAATGTATTATATTAAAATATATTGTTTGTCCTAAAAAGTTGCTCACACTAGTGTACTGTAAATCTACTCACAATGCTACAGTAGCATTAATATTTTAATGTTGCAAAAAATATATTTTAATCATCTTATAGTTAGATGAACGGTGCTTCCTGCTTCAACTAATTATTTTTTTATTCCCTATCTCTATCTCACGTTTGGTTGTCTTCATGGTTAGCTGAGTATATTTTATTCTTAAAACTTACGTGTCACAAATCTTCCACCTAACTTAGACACGTGTTAGACACGTGTTTTTTCATCCTATACATGTTCCTCAAATAATCCGATCATCCAAAAAAAAATAACACACATCCACCCCCTCGATTATTTGAGTTTTTGGGCGAACAATTGGGTTTTCCGGCGATGGTTTTGCACTCTTTTTGGTACAGTTTCTTTGTGTATTAGTTTCTTGATTGCTATTTTTATATTTGGAATTTGTAGCAGAATTATTTTACCTTCCAAGGGTGCATACATTTCTGTTTGTAGGCTTCATTTGTGTTTTTAGTGCGCTAGGATTGTTGAACTCGCTGACAAATTCGTAGTTAGGGTGATGGGGATTTTATTTCTTCTTTCAAAAGCTTATTGTTGTGGGATGTAGATTAACTCTTTGATGAAATGTTTTTTAGTGTTAGTTGTCATTTATTGTTTTTATTTTCTTTTTGCAGGTGTTTTGGCATAAAGTTAATGGATTTGATAATTGAGCACAATGAGTTGGGATTTTGAATTTTTTCAAGTAAGTTTTGTGTAAAGTTCTTTGCCATTTTTTTTGCTCATTTGAAACAATAACATTGCTTTTACTTATGCGATTAGGAATTGTATTTTTAGTAGTTTGTATAGTTGGTTGCACAATGTTATGTTGTCGCATCATTTTATATTGTTTGATCGAAAACATATTCATTGTATCTGCTCTATATAATTTGGGTTCATAAATATTAGTAGTCATGAAAGGAGATAGTAGCTAGGTGGAATGGGATAAGCAATAAAAATTAAAATTTGTAGATAAACATGTTAGTGCGTGTGTGTTTTAGTATACAAGTTTTAAAAAATATTTAGACACTATATAATGCTAAGAGATCGATGATGGAATTTGTACCACATCCAAAATTTGATCATTGTTGGGATAATCGATAAACGGATTGAAACACTAAGAATCAATAGCTAATTCACAAAGTCTGAAGTGAAAGACTGTAACACCTCCGAAATGGGTCGCAGCGGAATATGATGTTCCGGAGGTATTACTTCTAGTATTAATAGCACAAAGATATGGAGAATGACCTCTAAAGTGTGTTAAAAACTGATACATTGGATTTTATAAATTAGTTTGTTACAAACAAGCCCAAGGCTTAACTTGATTTCAACTTGAAAAAGAAAGATTTCACAAGATAACAATATCCCAAAATGTAATGCACGTAAATCTTTATAGTGATACGACTTCAAAAGACGACCATCAATGTACCATGACTTTCACTTATTGACCTGAGGAAAAACTGTTTAAACTGTCAACAATAATGTTGGTGAAATTATAGGTTTATAAATTAAATGAAGCGGATAGCAAGATTTCCCTGTAATAAAGCAACAAACACAATATCACAAAAATGTATTACGATATGTACTTAGCTCATGACACTGAAGCTAAACAATGTATGTATATCAAATACATATAAATGCGGGTACCAATGTGATGTTTTAACCCGTAAATACTATGAGTCGAAATGAGTATTACATTCGTCGTTTCCGGCCAACCGGTAAACTAGCAAGTGCTACTTGCCCGAACGAGGATGTTAATCCTAAATAGATCTATTCATAACATTCGCGCTTATAATCCAGTAATTAACAGTTCATGATGATGGGCATAGTGGGTTATAGCTACTTAGGCAAACTCATAATATTTGAATTTAAAATGTACTTGCATCCATTTTGTAAAAAAAACATAATCTCATCCCGATGAATGATTAAATGATTAAAAAGTGTAAGATGGGGACTATAAACTCACCTCAATGATATAATGAGGTAGCAACAAATATGAAGAGAGCAAGGTAAATGATGCATGCGAAAGCAATGCAAACTCTATCCGCTACCTAAATGAATAATACGCATATTACTAATCATGTAATATACTACAATGCATGCAATCTTGTCCTTAGTATGTGCTTGAGTTTGAGAAAATATTACTTGTTTTTATATATGACTTTTCGATGAAATCGCCAAATATTCTCATATCCTATCCGTATTATTAAATATGTAGACTACAATATCAAACATTTTAGGATCTAAGTCCAACATACTTTAGAAAGTTAGCTTAGGTCGACTCTTGGTTTGGCTTCTAAACGTGTCAAATAAATCGACGAAGTTGTGACAAAATAAAGTAAAAGTGTTAGAGTAAAAGTTAAGTTTTATTTCAAAAATTTGTGTGACAAACGTAGAGTTTTAGGATTAGTTTCCAGATTCGTTACTTAACGAAAATGCCAACTAACGGCAGGTTTAAAAACTTGACCAGGTCGTCTACAACTTTCGTTAATTAAGTTTTGTCCAACGAGGTCGTTTAAAGGGTTAAAAACGTGGCTAAAGATGTGTATGTCGCGACTGGGTTCCAAAACAGAAAATAGTAATTTTGGCTAAGTGTTTTACATGCGATACTCGACTGACTTTGATCACAGATTGCGACTTCGTTACTTAGTGTTAGGACAAGATAAAAATATCTTAGTAAACTAGGCCAGGTCGACTTTAGTTCATCTTTTATAATATTAGTGGGTCGGGGTCGTTATCTAGGTCAAAAGTAAGGCAAAAGGTATATGTACACGCTATATGGTCCAACAAAATCTTGACCACTTGCACACTAGGTGTTCGACAAATTGTCGACACATGTGACACACAATCGATTTCAACTGTGAATTGCGAGCTTGTTTCTAAATGAAAACGGTTAGTTTTCCTTCCTAATTAAAGATGGTACTTTAGGCTTCAAATAACAGTATCTGGTTCATTTTATCATTCGGTAAAAACGTCACAATAATTGGAGAAAAACGCCTCGTTGGTTGTTTTCAAAACAGTGGAAAATGATAGTTTTTACGCCTAACTTTAAGACCTTTTAATTTGATCATTACTTGACAAAAACTAGTGATTCCAGGGGCAAACAAAATACTACATGTCCTATTTATGAAATAATCAAAGTTCGATTTTTACACTCTACTTCTAGGGGTCGAATGGTGCGCACAAAGTTGCTGGTGTGGCTGCATTTAATAATAACTTAACATGCATTTTCTTTTTATCAAATTAACGAGTTCGAGCCACCAATGGCTGATATCCTAAACCCACTACCCTCGTATAACTATGGCCCATGTTTCATTAGCCACTTAACAGGTTTTATAGGGCTTTACTGTTTATTCCACATATATCAGAAGGTAAACAAAACAGGTTTTGTTTTTAACAGTTTTCAAGCACACCACTATGGACATATGAATTGCATAATAAAGATGAATAACAAGGAATGATTTAGCTCACAGAAACTCAAGGATCAAGTACGTGTAAAACTTGACCCACGAATGATGATGAACACACGTAGCCTTTTTACCCTTCACGTATACAAAAACCAAACACCCAAACCAATATCTCCCTACGACTGATTTCATTCCTTATGATCACAAACACGATCGATTGTTTGTTGTCTTGATGTGGTCGACTCGTAAGAAAAACGAAACCAAAGAAACCTAGTTAGGGTTTCTTGGAATTTAGGGTTTATTATGAATAAAGTGGTATGATGTGTTTGTTGTATGTGAGTCGAAACAAAGGATAAAAGGACAAGGAGAACCAAGGTGAAAAGAGTATGATTATAACTGTGGTTGTGTATGTTCTCCCGTGTTTGCAAAGAGTATGCAAAGGGTCTTTTCACAATTAGAAGTTGTAGGCATAGTGTGTTCTATCCTTGAGGTCATTGTTTTTGTGTTAATCTAAAATCAATGGCAAGGAAATTTTTTGGGTTAAAACTGGTCAGATACAGGATATAAAGGGGTTTACTGTTGGTGTATTGCGTGTGAAGCAGAATCAAGAAAATAACATGGGTTTTGAGGAAAGGTTTTATAAAAGGGATCATGGGCTTTATCTAATGGTTATTAGGGTTATAGTGAGATGGGTTTTTGTGCATCTTTATCCAAGTTTAATATTTACTGGTATTGTGAAGTTGGAATGGATGTGCATAAATTTTTTTCTAGCTTTTAGGAGGGTTGTATTAGTTACTAGTATTAGGTTTAGGTTTTTAAGAATTTTATGGTGCATATTATTTGAACACAAGGAAAGGAATACACTACTTGATTTTGCTTACTTATTAGCGTATGAACACTATTTTGGTGTTGGAGTTTGTATTGATTATATTCGCTTATGGTTAGTTAAGTCGTAAGGGAAATGATAACTAAAGTCTTTAGTTTAAACGTAGCCCTATTCGCGATATTAAAAGTCTTGGTTAAATTTACTCATTAGAATTTAACTAGGCGATTTAAAATAAAAAGTAAACACGATTAAAAAAAACTTTATAAATAGAAGAAAACTGGAATGATTAAAATCGTTATTATGACCTGAAATACATTGGGTGAATAGTCTTCCTCCCTGTTTTAAATGAGCCTTGTTTTTTCCCACAAGGTTTAAGTCGCGACCCCCCAAAAATACTTGACGACGGTGCGGTCTTGGTGAAGAGATGTGGGTACTTCTGCTTGAATTGATCCTCACGTTCCCAGGTAAACTCAGGACCTCGTTTAGAGTTCCATCTAACCTTAATGATGGGAATGCGACTTCTCTTCAATTGTTTGATTTCACAATCCCTAACTTTTACTGGCTCTTCCACAAAGTGAAGCTTGTCATCAATACGTAATAATCACAAGTGATTCATTGGACAGACATTTCTTTAGGTTTGACACGTGAAACGTGTTATGAACTCGACTTAATTGTTGTGGTAGTTCAAGTTTATAGGCAACAGTTCTGACTCTCTCGATCACCTTGAAATGGACGACATACCTAGGGTTTAACTTCCACCATTTACCAAAACACAAACCCTTTCAAGTGTGAAACTTTGAACATGTACTCTTGTCACCTATTCGAAACTCAACGGTTTTAGTCTTATGTTGACATTAGCTCTTTATGTTGTCTACAGGCGTCTTGGATTATGCCTTTTATTAGACGTTATCTCGATGTGTTTCTTGAATTATTGCTAGGGACCAGTAAGCTGAGTGAATGGTAACTTTGAATCTTGAATCAATCATATCAACATGTAAGATTAGAGAGAATGAGAGCAAGTGAAGGGAAAATTCAAATCTTATTAAGGAGGGAAAATGAAAGTTGGTTACAAGAGCATCACCCTCTAATGAAGATTAGAGGGCTATTTATAGGCAATAGGAGGGAGGCTTCCCTTCCTTATTTTCCTATCTTGACAATACTAGTCCTTAGACTTTGGTTATTATGCTATTTCTTACTTAAAGCATAATAAACCTTATTACAAGCTATATTAAACTAAACAAAATAAAGTCTAATAACAAAATATAATAAAACCACATAATCGACACTTTTCCATAAACCTAACAATCTCCCCCTAAGGGTCGATTATTCTGGGCGTTCCCTCCTTGGTCCAAGTGGTCTTCCATTCACGTACATCTCTCATCTTCTCATTTGATCTCGATAATTCAATCGAACTTCAATCTCTTCTTCAAACAATCTTAGAACTCAACCTCATTTGTGAGTTCTTTTTGCTCATAGCCATACTTGACATCATTATATTAACTCTTTAGACTTCAAGCGGTCATATTGCTGTTGCATCACAAAAACTTATGTATCTCTGAAGGTTCTTAACCCTTTTCTCTTCTTGTATTTTAGTGTAAATGATTCATGTAGGGGCTCATAAAAAACAATAGAAACACATCATATCTTACAATTCCTAGGAATGTAATTGTTGGTGTAGTAGATTAATCTTCTATTGATAGCTTTAGATTCCAAGTTGAAAATGTGCACTCTTTTCTCCATATTTACTGAACTCATGCTGAAACACTGATAGAGACCATAGCAATCCTGTATTAGCATAATCAGGTACCTTGTTATTCATGATCAGCAGATACATGTCTTCAATGTCATTCTTATTGAGGTTCTTGTAATCTGGCTCGGTTATTGACACTATGCAATCATTAGCTCTTCTTGCCACAATCTCTGTGATAAACTTATGTTCATGACCCAATTCCCAGAATGTCTTGATGACTTGAACGATCTTAAAGTTTCTGAATAGATCCTCGTCCTTTGGTCTTCCATAGGTTCTTTTCTGTCTCTCTTATGTAGATAGTTCCTTCACATGTGGGATTCTTCCTGTTTTCAAACTCCATATCTCTTGCATAAGGATAAAACATCTTTTATACTCTTATTAACCATTGGAAGTCCCGTTCATCCATTATCATCATCATTGAAGACAATTGCTAGTAAATTTATGAAGTGATAAAACAATTCTTCTCTGGGACCTGAATTTCTTTCTTCAAGTACAAGGTCGTGATTGATTAGAGATAGTGCTGGTAGTTAGGATCCTCTTTCGACAAGCATTTAACTAATTATGTGATCTTCCGTGGATGTGGAGAGACAATAATTTCCTTTTTGCTTTCCCAAACAATGTCACTTTGCAAGAAATTCTTCATCTGATCAATGTGATACTGATGTTCAGCTCCTGAAGTACATCTTTGTCTTAGCATCTCATCCGCCATCTTCTATAATTTAGCTTTTTCAATTGTCAAAGATATCTCTTCCATGATGTCTTATGTTACTTGCTTAGTTAGAATCTCATCATCATTAGAAGCATAAGAATCAGTCCAGAAATCAAATTCATCATCTTGTTCTTGATTACCTGAAGTAGAAGGATCTGGTTCCTCTACATTAACTTGTTCAGATGATGACTCTCCAGATACATATGCTTCATACTCTGATCTCTTTTGCCTTTTTTCACTATTCTCCCCCTCAGGATGAGCATCATCATGAGGATCGTCCTGATCTCTTGTGCGAACAGCAGAATATCTACAAGCAGTTTGTGGTACCTGAGTCTTCTCAAACTTCATCTAGAGAGCCAACCAGATTGCTATGTCTTGTTGTTGTAACAGAGGATCAGCCTTTATAGCAAGGTACAATTGGTGTTGTTGTTCTAGAACAGAGGATTATTGAACTTGTGCCGAATGAACATGAAGAATATGACCCGACATATAACTGCATACAGATGCATCAACTAAAGAAGGAATAGCATTGTCAATTGCATTTTGAATCTGTGATGATATTTGTGCCTGCATACGCCCATGTTCTTGCAAGATACCTTTGGATATTAATCTTTCCATCTCTTTTTTAGTCGTTTTCCTTTCCAGAATCAACCCTTCCGCAAGATACACAGGAACTTGATCTCGAACTTGCGCAGGAACTTCCTTCTTAACTTGCTCCGTTACTTTTTCTTTCACCAACGAGGGTAGCGTTTCCATCATGACATCATGAAGATTATCAGCAAGTTGATCACTTGATGTCCGTGGCATGAACCTTTTCTTGATATGTGCAAATAAGTAACCATATCGTCCCTGTAACTCATGAAAGAAACTCTTGTATCTTTTGAATCGATTGGGTTTTTCCTTGATCAATGATAGAAGACGATTGGTTTTAGTTAACTTTAGTGTAAATGAACCTGATGATGGTGTAGGATGAGTAACCGTCAATTCTAGGATTTTCTCGGTATCCGAAGATACGAGAGTAGAGAGATTCCTAGGTGATCTAGTTGGTGAGGGAATTGGTGAAATCCTAGACTCATCTACATTCTTCCCTTCCGCCACTTCCTTATTCAAAAACTTCATCAGTATATTTCATCTTCTTTATCATCAACATTTACAAGTATTACATATGGTAAACATATACCATTGGAAGTATTTTATCTGGTTCCACCTCGTGTCCTTTATGGTCTCTTATTTTTTCCTGAACAATCTACACCTACGGACTTTCTTATCTACTCTGGGCTCTTAAACCTTGTGCTGGAGATTTGATGAGTCATCATGCTTTTTTGTAAATTTTTCAGAATTTTTAGATAAAGTTTAATATTTTTTATAATTTAATTTAGTTAAAAGTTTATTTAATTCATAAAAAATACAAAAATTATCAAAAAAATATTTTGCTTTTTTAGAAAATTTTCTTTTATAATCTAGTTTGTAGGAAAAATATAAAATTTTTCGTAGGGTCTTTTTTTACAACTTTTTGTCGTTTAAAGAACGGGTCCGGGTACGGGATTTTGTTTTGACTCGTTTTTGGGTCAAACGAACTCCGTTTTCGGTCTAGTCTTTTTCATTCTTCGTTATTTGATCCATAGAGTAGTTTAGAAGCAAAAATTTCTTCGTAGGGTTATTTTTAAAGTTTTTAGGTTTTCCCCCTTTTGTTCGGGATTCGGGGTCTCGTTTTCTAGTTTAATTTCGTAATTTCTAGGTTTTTCTTAAACGTTTTAGTCCGTTATTATCTAATTTGACTTTTTTAACTTCCCAAACTCATTCCTTCCTTCAAACTCAAATCTTCGATCGTATCGATTTACCATTCCAGCCTCGTTGGGGATTTACGACCCGGGAACATTCTATACTACTTCTCGGTATCATTGATTCTGGTTTTAGACTATTCTTACTATATATTTTATATTTCATTATATTATATATATTTTAAGGTATAGTTTGAACGGATCACCTTCCCACATTAACTCCGCATAATCCACATGATTGTTATTGACAAAGTAGTATAACATTTGCATTATCTGCAACGGCGGTTGGTCCCATCCCGTAACGCGTGTAGTCAAGCACTTGGAGAATATCTTGCATAACGTCTGCCAAGGCTGTAGAAGACCAGATATCTTGAAATTAGAAACAGTCTTGAGTTCCATTGTAAATCCCAACACTTGTTTGTAAAATGGAACCATATCAGAGAATGATGGTGGTGGCACAAACGAAGCATGATTGTTATCATTTGCTTGTGGAAGATGAAAGATTGTTCTGAAGTCATCCAGAGTAAGTGTAAGCTCTTTTCTATCCAACAAGAACTTGAGTCGATTCTTTGATCCGTCTTCTTTCAAAGTATGCCAGAACTGTGCCATATAAATCTAAGGAACAGATGCTGAAGCTGCAATGCTGAATCGTAATGGATGATTCTTAATAATATTCATCAGAATCTTGCTCTCTGATGGACATTGCACATGCTCCAAATCAACCTTCTTATTTGCATCCATAAGGTCATATCGCTTGTTTGGAGGACACAGTTCATTTGGATGAACATGAGTGATGTTGTGTTGTGCATGTTGATAAAACTGATCATATACAATTGAGGTGTTAGGAAACAAATAATTCTTTGGACATTTTTGTCTTTTTCCTCTCTGTCTGTTTTTATATGTTCTGGCAAATTCTTTTGAACATATTTTGATCATGTTTTTTTCTCATGTGCTCGTTCTTGCTTTTTCTAGCACATGCCATAGCTTTATTCGATATTATTCTCTTTTATTTATCATTTTTGTGTGTTTCTGGGCATTTCTTTTCGAACACACTTTTGATTTGCTTTTTCGGTATGGATTTTGCTCTCTCTTTCTGTTTTTAGAATATCCTCACCAGAAATTCTTTGTGACATTGATACGCTCTCAAAGAAGGTGAAGATTTCCTCTTCTTGATTTGATTCAGACACAGTTATGAAAAATTCAAGAGAAATCCTTCAACTTCTTAAAATTGTTTTAAGAAAGAGTATCATTTTGACACAATAACAGATTTTGAGAACTTTTTCAAAAAATCAATCTGTGGACAAAACTTTTCATTGATGTTGATATTTATGTATCACAAACCCACACTGAATGGCACTAGACATAACTCCTCATTCGTATTACAGAAAAAACGGTCGAAACCGGACATGACTTAGTCCACTTAAACAATTACGAATAGACATATATGATCCATAGCATAGAATTCATGAAAACTTGTTTCTTTGCCAAAATTATTTGTCAGATTTTCAGCACACTAGAAACTGATCATTTTGTTTTTCACAGACATTCACACAATAAGCATTACAATCATGAAGCAACAACATTATTACAATACATTTTCACAAAACGACAAACAATTAAATTGATTTTCACCATTAAGATTTACTGAGTTTTGACTTTTGTTGACTACCGAGTTTTGACAAGTTTGACCTTAACGGTTTTGACAATTACACTTTTTTACTGAGTTTCAAAAATAATGACTTTTGTTACCATAAACTCAATATCATCTAAGTGTTTAAATCATTGACAGATTATAACCTGTGCACAAAGAACTAAACTCGGTAAAATAACAGATTCGGTAATGTACATCATAACACAAACTCGGTAAACCTCATCTTTACCGAGTTCAAACTCGGTAATCCCAAATTACTCAAAAACACCTAAGACATATATATCCACTTATGTTTGAGTAAAGAAGGTGAAATTACCAATCGTGTAATAAATTTGTTGGGGTAAAACGGATTTCTACTCAAACTCAGTAAAAGGATTCGGTAAAAAAGAAAAGTAAAAAATGAAATTAAAATCCTTTATATAGCCACCGAAAACAGTTTGGAAAATTGACATTTTCAGTCCCTGTACTTAACTTTTACCGAAAACTGTTGAAAAATTGTCACATTCAGTCCCTGTACTTAGTATTTACCCCGACCCCCGCATAACTTTGAAAAAATTTACACAATTCAGTCTTGTACTTAGCATTTCTATATTTTTTGTTTGTGAATTTAATAAACTCCCCTTAACAATGAATCCTTTTCAACACTCCCCCTTAAATAACCAATATGTAAAATTCTTTAGTACGAAGGTGATAATATTTGTTTAACTTTTCAAACTTAAAACTCCCCCTTGGATCATGATTCCGTATTTTGCAATGTAAAGGTTTTAATAAGAAACTTGGAATCATGAAACAAAAGATTCTAATTCTTTTAAATTATGTTTTTTCTTCTTTTTTTTAATAAGAAAAATGTGTCAAATCTTTTTGTTATGTTTGAAATATTTATGTACATGATTGTGATGTATGATCTTTTCACGAAGATAACTTTGTCAGAATTTCCAACTGAGTTGGAGTCATACATCTCATACCAATGCGATGAACTAGATACTCAAGCGTTCTTTGGAAGCGCCTTAGTCCATAGATCCGCTTATGTTGTTATTCTGTTCTAGACAAGTAAATTTCCTCAGTACCCATCTTATCGTGATATTTAATAAAAATGATACCTGATGTCAATGTGCTTTGTCTTAGAATGTTGGACTGGATTGCATGAAATAGCAATGGCACTCTTGGAATCACAATACATCGGAATCCGATTGTATTTAAATCCCATAGGTCTGCTGTGGTGTACGCATCCATATCACTTGAGCACAACATGCAGACAATGAAACATATTCAGCTTCTGTAGTAGACATCGCAGTACAATCTTGTTTCTTTGAACTCCAACTCACGAGCTTTCCACCTAAAAATTGCAATCCTCCTGATGTGCTTTTATAATCATCTTTACAACCTGCATGGTCCGCATCTGAATAGGCAATTAGTTCAAAACCAGAATCCTTCGGATACCATAGGGCCATGTTATAGGACTGTCTTAGGTACCGGAAGATCCGTTTGACCTCTTTGAGGTGTTTGACCGTAGGTCATGCTTGATAACGTGCACATACAAAAGTAGCAAAGGCTATGTCTGGTCGACTGGCTGTTAGATACATAAGCCCTCCTATCATACGACGATAAGTCGTTTGATCAGTAGGAGTGCCTTTGTAAATAGCATCCAGTTCTCTTTGTTGCCATAGGTGTGCTCAATGGAGATCACATTCATCTAGCCTATGTTTCTTTATCAACTCTGTTGCATTTGTGACTGTTTATGAACTTTGCCACGGGGGAGATTGATGAAACTTGAAGTCCTAAGAAGAACTTTAGTTTCACCCATCATCGACATTTCAAAATTGTTTTTCATTAAGTTTGCAAATCTTTTTGAAAAATCTAGATTTGTTAATCCAAAAATAATGTCATCAACATATACTTGAACAAGTAATATGTCTCCCCCGTGACGTCTAGTAAACAAAGTTGGGTCAATTATACCTTTATTGAACCCGTGTTCAATTAGAAAAGAAGACAGTTTGTCATACCATGCATGAGGTGCTTGCTTAAGACCGTATAGAGCTTTTTTTAACCTGTAGACATGATTTGGAAATTCAGACTCAATAAACCCTTTAGGTTGGTACATAAAATTCTTCTTTCAAAGACCATTGAGAAAAGCCGGTTTTGATCATCCATTTGAAAGATAGTGATATTCTTATGAGTAGCAAAAGCAATGAACATCCGAACAGCCTCAGACAACAAACAGGAGCAAATGACTCCTCAAAATCAATGCCTTCTTCTTGCTTATAACCTTTAGCCACAAGACGAGTTTTGTTCCGAACCACAATATTATCTGCATCACACTTATTCTTCCAAAGCCATTTGAGAGCAATAACATTCTTTCCTTCTGGTCGTGGAACCAATTCCCAAACTTGAAGTCTTTCAAATTGATTCAACAAAAAAAAAAAATATCTTGCATGGACTCAATCCAACTATGATCGGCCATAGCTTCTTTGATGTTCTTTGGTTCAAAAGTGCTAACGGTTAATGCATACATGCAAACCTCAGAATCGGTATGTAGCCGTTGACGAGTCATAACAGGTTTGGATAGGTCACCAATAACTTGGTCTAGAGGATGATCTTTTGTCTAAATGTGAGTCGAGGGTTGTACTTGATGGAAATTCTACACATTTGATGGTTCGAGATTCATATGGAACAAACTGTGTATCACCATCAAATTCAGCAGAATCTTCTTGATTGAATTCATCAGACTCTTGTAAAGAGATTGGAGAAGTTTGTTCGTCAGATGTTATGACAACGGGAGGAGCCTCATGTGTGTCAACAATGATTGAAGATGTAGAAGGTGAGTCTTCTTGATCGTGAGCCGGTTGTACAGCGGAATTGATGGTAGTATCAAAAGATTTCTGCTTAAAATAATCTTCAAACATTGGACCGAACAAATTATCCAAGTCCTCTTTTGAAGGATTCTTCATTAAGTCATCTGAAGAATTTGGATTATTAAATCATTGAAGATCGGGTTCTAAACAATCGTGTTCAGAAGCCATAGCTGTAAGCTCATCAAACTTGACATGGATAGTCTCCATAATCCTTTTGGTGCGACGGTTATAGATTCGAAAACCTCTGGATGTTTCTGAATAACCAATAAAAACCCCAATGTCTGCTTTTGGTTTCATTTTCCCAAGATCATCACGGTCATTTATCGGATAACACAATGAGCCAAACACATGAAAATACTCAACATTCGGCTTTCGTCCACGTAACAGCTCATAAGGTGTTTTATTGTGTCATGTGTTGATTATTGACCGGTTTTGAGTAAAACATGCTGTAGCAACTGCTTCAACCCAAAGAAATTCAAGTAACCTTGAAAAAATAAGCATTGTGCGAGCAGCCTCAACTAGAGTCCGATTACGTTGTTCTACTACTCCATTTTGCTGTGGTGTGCGAGCAATTGAAAATTGTTGCATAATGCCTAACTTTTCATAATGAGCTTTGAGAGTTGCATTCTTGAATTCAGTGCCATTATCAGTCCGAATCTTGCAAACTTTGGCTTTGTAATTCAATTGAGCTTGAGCAATGAATTTCTTGATGATCTCTGGAGTTTCGTCTTTTGAACGAAGAAAATAAACCCACGTGAATCTAGAAAAATCATCCACTATCACAAGAATATACTTCTTTCCATTGACCGAAGCTACTCTCATTGGACCGCACAAATCCATATGAAGTAATTCCAATTTGGAGTAATCACTTGGAATCAATTTAGGTGGATGAGAAGCTTTCTTGCTTTTTCCTCTTTCACAAGCAGAACAAAGATGATCTTTTCCATATTTGAACTTTGGTAAACCGTCAACCAAGTCAAGTTTGGTAAGATCGTTTATGGTGCCAAAATTAAGATGTGACAGTCGTCGATGCCATAACCATGACTTTGTTGAAGTTGCTTTGGACATTAGACAAATGGGTGAAGAAGCAGCCATGTCTGAAATGGAGATGGTATATAAATTCGAATCGCGTCCGCCTGTGAGCAAATCATCTCCTTCCAGATTTCGAACATAACATGTTTTAGAACGAAAAGCCACTTCCAAATCTCCATCACAAAATTGTCCAACACTAAAGAGATTGTGTCCAAGACCTTCAACATAATATACATGACAAATAGTGATATTGCCATGTATATAATCACCATAGCCTGTAATAGCTGCAAAGTTGTCATTTCCAAAGCGGACGGTTCCCATGAACTTTTCAACGAAGTTTCTTAATAGAGCACGATCACCCGTCATATGCTTTGAACAACCACTGTCAACAACCCATAGAACGATCTGGACTACCTGCAACACAAGAAGAGCCAACACATGGACAACTGGGCAATTTGACTATCCATCTCTTAACTGAAACCAGTGGTTTCGTATTCGAAGGATTAGTATGAGCATGTGGCTTTGTGTTAACAGGTGTCCACATAACATTTGGTTGTGATTCAAACCATTTTTGCCATAAACTACTTGTCTGAATCTTGTTTAGCATGAATGGGCTTAATGGTTTATCACGCATGTTACTTTTCTTTTTCTTAAACTCACTAGAAACCTTATCTCTAGCTTTTGATGCACTTGCTTCATCAATCTTAGATTTGGAAGCTACAGAAGTAGTATCTAAAGTCTTAGATTGTGTCGCTTTCTCAGAAAACCTAGTCTTAGGAGCTACAAAAGTAGTTTCAGAAGATTTTGGTATCCTAGAATTAACAGAGAAGGTTCTACGAGCATTCGAACGCACATTCAATTTATGCTTAGCAACACATTTATCATGACAAGGAATAAGCACACTTTGCATACAAGAAACACATAACAAAGTTTTCGCTTTAGAAGCGTTTGCAACAGCAACATCAATTACATTCTCCTTGTTTGACACAACTTTAGCAAATGTATTATCTGTTTGCTTATTTTTCCTAACATAAACTGCTTCTTTCTTTGCTTCATTCTTAGAGACATCTAAGACACTGGTCTTGACATGTGAATCTCTACTCTTTGGTCTTTTAACACTAGATGTAGCATTCATTCCTGTAGAAGATAACACATTCTTAGACTTGTTTGTTTGTGATTCTTGTTGTGTGACAACTCTGTACATTCCAGGGCTAATGACATTTGTGTTTTGATGTGTCCCTGTTTGTTTGGTATGTGAAGTCTGTAAAGTGACTGGTTTTGACTCAACATGGTTTTCTTTTGTTTTTAAAACAACCGTCTGCTTTTGAAAAGCATTTTTATTTAAAGGTGTGACACAAAGAAAAGATTGAGAACCATGTGTCTTGTCAAACTTAGTATTCACAGACTTACCATTTTCACCATTTTTCATTCTAGCTTTCAACTCAGATATGGTAACTAAAAGATTCTGATTCTCAGCACGAATAACACCATATGCATAAGTTTTCTCAGAGACATGAGTAATTAACTCATCCATTTCCTTTTGAGTTTGAGACCGTGTCTTTTTTATTGAATCAAAAAGCTTTTTATATTCCATTTTGGCATTATCTCGTTCTTTTATCAAAGATTGTACTTTAAAATCCAAAGACACGTTCTCATCCTCAAGTTTCTGTATTCTAGAAATCCAAGAGAAATCAAGAGGTTTTGAGTTTTTATTCTTCGAAGAATCCCATTTTTGTTTTTCTTTTTCATGTTGCAATTTTAACTCAAAATCAACACTTTGTTTTTCACATCTTTGAACAGCTTTCCCCCCCCAAGATTTTTTATTCTTGCTTTCAAACCCTCTTAATCTCTAAAGATTTCTTTTTGACTTGTTCAAGTTCATCATGTAAGGACTCATCAACACATTCATGATTTAACAACACACATAGCTCAATATCATGTTTGAGTGATGCTTCCAAAAGTTGATCTTTCAACAAATCATTTTGCCTTTCAATCTCATCAAGATAAACATCGTTTTGCTCAAACGCATCTTTCATTTCTTTTATATCCCTTTGAAATAGATTCTGAAAGCCATCAAAGTGATCCAGTAATTCATTAAGAAGTGGTTTAACCTGATCTCGACAAAAATTATTAAGAGCTATCTCTTCCTGTGATGTATAAAACATACTTGCCCTTTTACTGTTCTGTTTTATCAACAGAAACAATTTTTCAAACCCAACTTGTATATTTAATAACCCATTGATCAAAGGTAACTCACTTGGCATTGTTTTTGTTTCCAGAATCTTAACAAAGGGAGTATAAGAAGATGAAGAACATGTTTGTTCAACAAATGATTCTTTTTGAGGAACAAAGTCATTATAAAGCGCATTTAATTATTTGTAATCAATTGTCCAACAATTTTGTTTGTTCGCAACAGCAATTGGATCATTCATTTTTGCATTCATTTTCTGTTGACTTTTGAAAGCCTCCTCTAGAGTTTCCTCAGAATCTCTAACATTCAAAGGAATTTCTATATTACCCGTCCAATGCAATATATAACTTTGGATATTCTGAAATTGCTTGTCTGAGTGTATAAGGATTCGGATACCCCAAACCATGTTTCAATTGTTGATCATAAACAGACAATGGTTTTAGACCGAGCATAAACATTGCTTGTAAAGAATTACCAATTTTCAAAAACATATCAACATTCTTTTCAGTAGCATTTCCTCAAGATCAAGAATAGAATCAGATACTTATACTCGTTTCACTCATTTTTTCTTTTTAAAAAAATTAATTGAATGTTGTTAATTCCTCATTTTTCTTTTTGAAATGTTTGACCTCTTGACTCAACTCATCTCGTTATTTTTCGAGATCTCAAATAATATCTTGATCACGATACAATTGAGAGTTAGCTTGTTTTTTAACAAAACTGTTTTTCCCGTTTCATCAGCTCAAAGAAATTCCTTTTAGATAATTGTATCCATGGTTATGTTTTCCCAAACCATTCATTCCTTATACATACTCAATCTGACAAGTCAAGGTCCATATTTTTTTATTGTTGGACCTTTTGAGCAAATCTTTGTTGTTTTGCAGCTTCAACATATGCATTTCCTAGCGCGTGGTTTCTAATGGCCACACTGATCAGAAACATTGTTTTTTGGGTTTATATTCTTTTTCAACACGGCCACTATTAACATTATCCTTTGACAGAATCACATTGAATTTGCTATTAATTTGATCATCATCAATGGTAGCTGTTAATAATTATAGGATGTAGTTGCATACATTTTGTTCATCAATTCTCCATTGATGGATGAATATTGTTACCCACTTGGATCAAATGCAGACCTCATAGCTTTGGCTCATCACAGAATTTTGATCAGGCTGTTTGAATTATGGCCATTAAGCAGCAAATGTTTCACTAAGATGTCCTTTCAATTTCTTCCATCCTTGGAAGCAGTCAGCAAAGAAAAAATCATTCTGCTCATCAGTAAGAATTCACCGGCTATCCTGTTTGCCAACATCAATTTGCCTCCATGAGAATACTTCGAATCACAGAACCCTTGGCTTAGGGACCTTCCTAGCATATGCCTTTTTCCACCGCAGTTTATAGCATTGACCCGTGAAGTATTGCCAGAGTCAGAGGTCGAACAATCCTTGAAACATTTTGCTTTCTCATTTGTAGCATTCTATTCCCTCAACAACATCTCCTAAACATAAGCTATTCGATTAATGTCTTCCAACATTACCAGAATTTCTACTTTTGAATATTCACACCCTGCAACCTTGAACTGACTTTTTGATTTTTCTAGTATTAGACGAAGCACGAAGGACGATTTGTTTTTTGTTGGATTAGAGAATTTTGAGTAATGCTTTGGCAAGTAACAACCATAGCCGATTGCTAAGGGATTCTCAGAATGGTTGTAATCATCATCCTTATCGCATCTCCCAACTCTTCATCATAATCAACTACAGATGGAGGATGTGTCACATAAAAAGAAGAGGGGTTTCGTTCGGAAGATGAACCCTGTTATGTGCTACTCTAGAGCCAAAAGGATCAAGAGACTTTTCTAACTTCTTGCCCTTAGAAGTATTAACCATTTCCACAATTGCAAAAGATAATCAAAAAAGAAGATCAAACGAATTCAACTGTCAATTTCTACCCAAACGAAACTTGAGATCCCATATTTCCAACATTCCGGTTACAAAACTTATCAAAACTTTGTGTTAACTGAAACAGTTGGAAACTTCAAGCTCGTACTTTCCAATCCTTGTCACAGGTGTGATTTTCCTGTTTCCCATGACTAAGTTGAGCTCTCCATGCTTCAACCTCCTAGTTTCCTTTAAACCCTGTAAAACAACGCAAATGTGAGTACCACACCCTATATCCAGGACCCACGAATCTGAAGTTGTAGTATTGTAGAGTTTGATCATACACATACCTGAGTGACTACCCTTTTCGACCATTCTGTCTTTGAGGTCCTTCAAGTACTTTGGGCAGCTACGCTTCCAATGCCCCTTTGTGTTGCAGTAGAAGCACACTGCTTCCTTTGGATCACTTGTAGGTGCAATCTCAGATTCAACCTCTCTTAGATCTACGATCAGACTTTCCTTGTGTGGCCTTTCCTTTCCAGTTGGAATGAGAAGCCTTTCTTTTCTTTGCATGGTGACCAACAGTCAATACAGGAGCTGCTGAAGTAGAGGGCACATCACTTTTCTTGATCCCTTGCTCAGCGGTTTACAACAAGCTATAGAGTTCTATTATTGAGGTCTCTTTCCTGTTCATTTGATACGAGAGCACAAACTGATTGTAATCAGCTGGCAGGCTGGATAGGATTATGTTGATAGAAAGCTTAACATCGAACACCATGTTTAGAGATTTCATCCTGTCAAAGTACCCTTCCATCTCTAAGATGAAAGCACAAATAAAGGCTCCAGGTTCGGTTTGAAAGCCATGAGAGATTTCACAACATCAAGGTGTTCCTTGCTTGCCTTGATGGAAGATGCCATGATGCCATGATGGAAGATGCCATGATGCATGACACTTTGTTTTCATCATCATAGTGCTTTTATTGAGCTTCAGTCTCTTCCTGGGTTGAATCATCATTGATTGTGGGAATTTGCTCATCGAGAACATACTCTTTGTTCTCGTACCTTAGGTTAAACCTAAGGTTTCGCATCCAGTCCATATAATTTAGACCAGTGAGTCTTTCCCTCCCAAGAACTGAGAGTAGTGAGAAGTTTGTGTTGGTTGAGGGATTGGGAGCGGGAGGATTAACACCATTTTCAGAAGATATCTTTGAGATAAAATAGTTTTAGTTAGCATGAATGATCCTTAATTAATTACCCATTTTTAAATTAAGGCTAGGATCTATATTTTAGATTTGTTTATGAAGAGGGTTGCCGTAATCATATCACGAATTTATTTTAGGTAGACAATGTCTTTATAAATTTCATTTTCTATGAAATTCCTAGTTCTTTTGAGATTCATTGATTTTGATCAATGGCATGTTAATCTCGGATATGCTCCTCTACTATTCATGACTGGGATGCCGAGGATCATGAATAAGATGGTGAATTTAACCATGCAAAACTCCACGTGGTGCCCGGCTCGGGTACTAAAGTTAATGCTGCTAGTGAATATTGTTAATGTTGATTAAAGAGATTATATGCTTATTAGAAGATTTGAACTGAAGTTAATGCTGATTGAAGAGATTATATGCTGATTAGAAGATTTCAACTGAAGTTAATGCTGATTGAAGATATTATATGCTGATTGAGAAGATTTATGAGAAAGTATTTAATACATTTGACTACATGTTTAGGAAAATATTAAATACTTAGTCATTGTATTCAATATGTTTGACTAAATACTTAGGAAAGTATTGTAAGCCCACTAGGACTCCTTGGTGTATAAAAGGAGGTCCTAGGGCATAGAGAAAAAAAAAGATCCATACACAATTCATTCACATAGAAATCTCATTCTATATAGTTCATAGATTCAAGGTTGTAAACCCTAGTACTACACAGAGTACTCGTATTATTAAGATTAATAATATTCAAGATTTTTAGTGATATCATTGTTTATACAAGTTTACTATTTCATTGATATTGACATATATTCTTCTAAGTACTAAAGAGTAGATTCCGCATACTCTTTGGTATTCACAAAGTTTCAAATATAAGTTGTTTTGGAATTATCCAAAGTAACGTAACCCTTACAAGCTAAGGAATCGATCCAGGATTAGGATCAACAAGTGGTATCAGAGCTTTGCTTTTGAGAAACTTTGATCTAGAAGACATGGAGCTTGAATCTACAAATAGTGGTCCTATTGCAAAGCTTCCTATACTCAAACTGGGTGAGTATGAGATGTGGGTTATAAGGATTAAGCATACTTCCAAAATCAAAGACTATGCCCTCTAGGTAGGTGATATGGAAAATGTGTTTCATGGTGTCATACCACCAAACAACACAGGATAATGATACACCAGTTACAAAGATGTCTATACCTGTAACTGCTGAAGAGAAGACAAATAAGAAGAATGATGTCAAGGCAAAGAGCCTGCTGTTGATGGCTCTTCCCAATGAACATCAACTCGCATTCAGCCGGTACCCTGTACCCAAGAGGAAAATCAATGTTTTCTGCCATTGAAACAAGATTTGGAGGTAATGCAGCTACCAAGAAAACTCAGAAAACACTTTTGAAGAAACAGTAAGAGAATTTTAGTGCAACAAGTGCAGAGTCTCTTGACTCTATCTTCAATAGGCTTCAGAAGATAGTCAGTAGGCTTGTTATTCTAGGTGTGATTATTGTCCAAGAAGATTTAAACTCAAAATTTTTGAGTGGCTTACCACCTGAGTGGAATACTCATGTAGTTGTGTGGATGAATAAGCCTAAGGTTGAAACTATGAGCATAGATGATTTGTACAACAACTTCAAAATTGAAAAACAAAAGCTAGCAAGGAAACAAGAAGAATAAGCTAGCATAACATTGATTGAGTCATGGGAAAATATACATGCTATGATAGAGGCTGATAGATTGTTGGCTGAAAGACTCCAATCAAAAGAAAGAGAGGAGTTGACAGATGAGGAAAAAGGAAAACTATTTATGGAACTAATGGTGAAAAGAAGAAAACATTTTGTTGCACTCAGAGCACAAGAAAAGAGAAACAGACCTCCTACTAAGGCACAAAAGAGAACTCAAATGTCTACCTATCTTAAGTACATGGGTGGATACACATACAAACAGCCGAAGGGAAAGAGTTTTGATGAAATTCAAAAGTTGTTTGACAAGGAAATGAAAAGGGTAAATACCTTTATGGCTATGAGTTCTGAGGTATAGAAAAGAAAAGAAAAGAAGGTAGAAGGTAGAAGGTAGTGAGCAGACAGCTAAAGGCAGCAAAAAGAAGATGCTTGGAAGAAAAAGAGCAAGAAAAGAGCAACAACAAGAATCCTCAAAGAAAAAAAGAATGGAGGAAGACAGAGTCATATGAAGTTGATGAAGTTAGTGAAGATGATGAAGGTGAATTAATAAAGCATTTGGTGATTAAAAAATTGTCCAAGGGATACTTGGGGATTTCCTTAATTTCTCTATAAGTATATTATTTTATATGTATATAAAACTACTATCAGGTATGATGGTACATTATCAGTTGATAAGAGCAGATAGAAGTTCCAAGAGATACTCTTCAATGATAAGAATGCTACAAGGAATAGATAGAGGAGACTTGGAAGCTCTTTAAAGGATAGTGAAGGCAATGTATGGTGATACAAGGCCTGATAATGAGTTTGAAAGAGTGTTGTAGGGAGATTTGAAAGTTATGTTTGAACCAGACAAAAGGAGTGATGTATAGAGAATTTTACAAGGATACAGGGTGACCATTTGGAAATTGATTGATTCATCTGGAGTTCACTTTGTAAGGTTTGATAATCTTCACATTTTTATGTGGGTTGAAAAGAGATATTCCCTCACACCAATCACCATCACCAATATGCTAAACAAGAAACTTCAAACTGATCATCAAAATGAGATGTGCTATCAACTGCTAAAGCTTATGGTGAAACAACAAAAAGGTCTATGAAAGGTTTGAATGCATCTTCCTGAAGTATGATGAATACTTTTAAAGAAGAAACTTGAAGATTCAGAAGATGAACATCAAGTTTAGGGGAGGATTGTTGGGACTTAAAAGACTTCATGGATTCTTAGAAGTTACTGCTGCTCAGGTACATAATGGAAATTATGCTAAATGGTTAGTACTGGTAGTATAACGTTACCACTGCTAGTTACTACTGTTAGTATAATTTAGTACTGATAGCATAAAGTTACTGATGTTAGTTGAAGTTAAGACTGCTCAGTGTTGAAGACTAAAATATAAGCTAAGTAGTTAGTGCTGCTGGTGGAAGGATTACAACTGTGTGAAGACTTTCTACTGTCAGAAGGATAAAGACGACTTAAAGAGATAAAGTTTGTTTGGAGAACAAGAATACGTGTGAAGATAAGTATTGAGATATTTATGTACAAGATATACATAATGTATTTATCTAGAAGATTATGTTTATGTTTAGAAAAGATTGAGATATCTTAGGAATGTATTATAAGCCGACTAGGACTCCTTAGTCTATAAAAGGAGGCTCTAGGGCATTAGTTGATAGAACACATTAGAGCATACATTCACATCATAGAAGTCGATTAAGAGAAAAGCTTCAAGGTTGTAACCTTAGTACTAAGTGAAGAGTACTCATATTATTGATCTAATAATATTGAAGTGTTTGGTTATATCTTTGTTTGTTCAAGATTACTATTTTATTGATAATACTTCTAGAGTATTAAGGTGTAGATTCCGAATACACTTTAATATACATACAAAGTTTCTACAACAAGTTATTTTGGATTTATCCAAGGTAATTTAACCTTAGATAACCTAAGGAATCAATCTAGGTTTGGGATCAACAAGTTCTCCAAGTGTGATTTCTGGATTCATATCATGCAATTTCTTGGACACTTAATTGATAGTCAAGGACTTCATGTTGACCCCGCCAAGATTGAAGCAGCTAAGAATTGGGCATCTCCTACTACACCCTCAGAAATACGTCAATTCTTAGGACTTGCCGGTTATTATCAAAGATTTTTCAAAGATTTTTCAAAGATTGCAAAGTCTTTGACTGAATTAACCCAGAAAAATAAGAAGTATATCTGGGGCGAAGATCAATAGTCGGCTTTTCAATTACTAAAATAGAAGCTTTGTGAAGCTCCAATCTTAGCATTACTAGAAGGAAATGACGATTTTGTTTTTTACTGTGATGCATCCCATCAAGGTCTAGGAGCGGTGTTAATGCAAAGAGAGAAAGTTATTGCATATGCATCCCAACAACTCAAACCTTATGAAGAAAACTATACCACTCATGATCTCGATTTAGGAGCAGTTGTGTTCGCTTTTAAAAATTGGAGACACTGCCTATACGGTACAAAGTTTACTGTGTTCACTGATCATAGAAGTCTTCAGCATATCCTTAATCAGAAAGAGTTGAACATGAGACAACGCCGTTGGTTAGAATTGCTTGCAGATTACGATTGTAAAATTCGCTACCATCCTGGAAAGGCAAATGTTGTAGCAGATGCCTTAAGCTAGAAGGAATGAATCAAACCACTCTGAGTTAGATCATTAGTTATGACCATTCATCCAAACTTACCCTCACAAATTCTTAAAGCTCAAACTGAAGCACTCAAAGAAGAAAACATCAAGGTTGAAAACTTATGAGGAATGGATAAAGCATTTGAAATACATCCTGATGGAACCCAGTGTATCAAGAACCGAAGCTGGTTACCACTCTTTGGTAATCTGAGAGACTTGATCATGTATGAGTCCCATAAATCAAAGTATTCCATTCACCCGGGTTCTGGCAAGATGTATCAGGATCTTAAGAAACTCTATTGGTGGCCTAACATAAAGGCAATCATCACTGAATATGTTGGCAAATGTTTAACATGTTCTAGAGTTAAGGCAGAATGTTAGAAGCCATATGGCTTACTGGTACAACCGGATATTCCTATGTGGAAATGGGAGAAAATCACAATGGATTTCATCACAAAACTACCCAAAACCTCAAACGGATATGACACAATCTGGGTCATTGTCGATCGCCTTACCAAATCTGCATACTTTATCCCTACCCGAGAGACATGTAGTATGGAAACCCTTACAAGGTTATACATCAAATAAATAGTCTCTCGGCATGGAGTACCAATATCTATCATTTTGGATCGTGACAGTCATTTCACATCCAAATTCTGGCAATTATTACAAAGTGCTTTAGGTACTCAATTAGACATGAGTACAACATATCATCCCAAAACTGATGGACAAAGTGAAAGGACCATTCAAACACTAGAAGACATGCTTCGAGCCTGTGTTATAGATTTTGGAAAAGGATGGGAAAGACACTTACCATTGGTAGAATTCTCATACAATAACAGTTACCATTCTAGTATCAAGGCAGCACCATTCAAGGCACTTTATGGTCAAAAGTACAGATCACCTATTTGATGGGCCGAAGTTGGATATGTTCAACTTACAGGACCTGAAATAATCCTTGAAACCACTGAAAATATAGTGCAAATTCGACAACGCTTACAAGCTGTAAGAGACCGGTAGAGAAGTTGTGCCAATATAAGACGAAAGCCTTTAGAAATTCAAGTTGGAGACCGTGTTATGTTAAAAGTATCACCTCATAAAGGTATCATTCGTTTTGGAAAGCGAGGAAAGCTTAACCCCCGGTACATTGGACCATTCAAAATCCTTAAACGGATTGGCCCAGTGGCATATAAACTAGAGCTTCCTAAAGAGCTCAGTAATGTTCACAGTACTTTCCACATTTCGAATCTAAATAAATGTCTATCTGACGAATCCTATGTCATTCCAATGAAAGAGCTTCGACTTGATAACAAACTCAACTTTATAGAAGAACCAGTGGAGATTATGGATCGAGAAGTCAAGCAACTGAAACAAAGTCGTATTCCTATAATCAAAGTAAGATGGAACTCTAAAAGAGGACCAGAATTTACATGGTAATGCAAAGATCAAATTCGTGCCAAATATCCACATCTGTTTTCAAACACCACTCTAGCATCTAACTAAATCTCAGGATGAGATTTCTTTTAAGGGAAGGAGACTATAACAACCCGTAATTATCATCAATGTAAATATCCATATATTAAATTAGATGCACTATAATATCCATCTATTATATTGTTAATATAGATTCACCCTTTGAACAATGATCCGGAGGCTTGGTAAAATGAAAAAGAAATTGAGCCATGTTTATTAGAGAGAAAAGAGAGAAAAGAGAAGAGATAGAAAAAAGAAGAAGAGGGAGTGTTTGTGTATGTGTGTGGTTTAATAGAGAAAAAGGAACCACACACACACTCACACTTTACAATGTGAACTCCTACCCCTCCATGGAAGTATGGAGGGAGTATTTATAGTCCCGATATCGACTAGCTAAACTAACCCGACCCGACTATAAATGATAAATGTAATTCCGGATTAGTCACCATATTTTAGGGCTAACAATCTTCCCCCAATATGCGGACATACGGAATTACTTACAATGTTCCTATCAGGTACAAATACAACAGAAATAAAGTCTTCCAAAGCACTTCCAAAGCTGAAGTTGTCTTGTGAGTTCTCTTGGTCTTGAAACTTGTATTCCAGCTTGGATCTTCATTGTCTTTACTTGTACAGGAACCATTGTAGTATGCATGAACTGGATTAACTTCCCCCCAATCCATGCAGCATGTCTTGTAAAGCTTATATATATACCACCTTTCTACAAGGAAATTTTTTGCTTTATCTCATTATGCAACATAACTTGCATCTCTAAAGTAAACGAGCTCACGCAACCTTTACCAATGCCATCTCTATCTATGTTTACATCATGTAAACATCCTAATATGTCAAGTCTATATATTAATATCATTTTACCAAGAACATTATCCATTTAATGTACTTTTCAAAACATTATTTCAAAACAAGCATTAAACGTTAACGTTTACATCAAAACCCTAATTATATGTAATGTATACATATAAAATGAATGTACAAGACTTTAAAGCATGTGTACAAGTATTAATACACAACATTTGAATATCTTTTCCCTCCTGAATCAAGTTACAACTTTCTAAAGCTTAATGTACAAGTTAATAATGCAAGAAAGTCAAACTAGGTCATTTTACCTCCTAAATCACTTTGGTTTCTTACCACCTCTTTAACACAAGGTACAAGCACTAAATACATGAATCCAAAACCCTAAGTCATCTAAAACCCTAATCTAAAACCCTAAACCCTAAACAAAACCCTATAACCCTAATTTTACTTTAAACCTAAAAACTAAACCCTAAACCTTAACACTAAGCCCTAAACCTTAATCCTAACACTAATCCTAAACAAAATATCTTAAACCCTAACCATAACACGAATTAAAACCCTAACCCAAAATGAAATGAACTTGTGACCTATTTGGTTCCATTTTTACCCATTTTAAACCCAAGCACCTATCCTAGTACCTCCATGACCTCACCATGACATCACCAAGTAGCCTAGAAACCACCTCCATCACCTCCTTGCTAAAATATTTGGCCTTTAAGTTGCAAAATCACCTCCTTGTCTCCTATGTTAGTTGTGGCCTCCAAACACCCCTTCAACACCATCCACCTTGCTTAGCTACTATCCTAGCCTCCCATACTTATCACTAGGCATCCTTAGTTATCATACTATAGATACTAACCCTTAATCCTTAAGAAAACTTGGGCACCAAGGGTGTTTTCACCCTATAAATAGCCGGACCATACAACACTTTCAAATCATCCCTTAAAACTCATCTCATACACTCAAATGGAGTTCTAACCATTCCCTAGAAGCAATAGAAGATCAAGAGAAGTCCCTAAGCTCAGAATAGAAGCCAAAAAGCAAGAAAAACAAAGTCTTGAAGCCATTCCTAGGCGTACGAGTCATAGAAACCCATTTTAGCTCAAGTAAGCCTAAGATCTTGTTCCATAAGCTTATATTCTGTATTAGAATGTTCATGATACTCTTAAGATCATATATGAACTCTTGTTTGAAGCTTTGAATCCTCAAACCCATGTGTTTTTTATTAAAACCCTAAAAACAACCCATTTTGATTTTCTAGCTAACGAATCCTTTTTCTAAACTTTTGTTAGGTTAGAACATCTTATTTTTTCTTATTCTAATAATCTATAACCTGCAAGTATCATTTGGAATCTTAAAATAAGCTTGCATGGCTTTTTGGACTTGTTTTGCAAATATTTCCATGCATAGGGGTATATATCGTAACTTTCTGAAATTTATAACTAAAGGGGATGAAAATGTCATTATTCTAAACTTATTACTATAAGGACCTCTTTTGTCAAGTTTCAAAGTTAAAGGTTTAAATTATATGTACTTTATATATAAAGGACTAAAGTTGTAAAAGTTTATAAACCAAGGGTATGTATTGCTAATTTTGCAAACTTAAAAATATAAAATATAATATTTTATATAAATTATAAAAATATATATTAATATTATAAAACTCGATTTTATTAAAACCCGACACATTTATCATTATTAATCATAAATCGACGCATTATTTCGTTATATATTTAACATAATTTATCATCAACTAACTTTTGAAGAAACTTAAAATCTTATCGTATCACGTTACTAGGGAATTTTATATGAAGGGTTTCATTTGAGTCTTCGTTTTGACGAGTTTGCTGGGTTTACAATTTAAATTGCCCTGGCTCCTCAAACGATACTACATGGCCTCTGGATTATGATAGCCCAAACAGCGATACAATATTTCCATAATTTAATAAATCAAAGATATACGTTAAACTTTATGAAGTTTTGAAACATAAACTATCACACTAAGACTTGACATATCACCCCAAGTTGCATGACGAAGCCGTTACTTTCACTTGATATACTTTTGCCATCAATCAGATTTTCCTATACTGTTAAGGTGAGTTCATAGCCTCACTTTTAAATCTCTTTAATATTTCATAAACCCATAAGGGGATACATGCTTAAACCATAAAATGTTTTTCCAACTGTATGCTATTCTGATATATTATTGCCTAAGTCCTTTCCTCAGGGCTTCGGTGCCATGAGCTTAGACGCAATAATACTGTTATTCATAATAATTGTACTCATTGCAATTATTACACTTATGGGTGTATAACAACGTAACCCACTCTTATGATGACTTGTATTCACACTATTTATTATAAACCTATGAATTTCACTCAACCATTGTGTTGACCTTTTTAGCATGTTTATCTCAGGTAACTGAACATCTTATGGCACGGAGTGGCACGGACTTGAAGATGGCTAAACTGTTATCATTCAAACTTTATGTTTTCATGTAGATTTTGGGACCTCTGTTTGTAAAAACTCTAATGAAATAATGAATGATAACTTATCTTTTAAAAACGTCTCTTTCGAGTCATTTTCTATGATTATGACTGTTGTACTATGAAATAATACCCCAGATTAGCTTTCGCTGCTATATGTCAAAAATGGGGGTGTTATAGATTGGTATCAAGAGCCACAGTTATAGAGAACAAGGTTGAAACCTTAACTATAACTACTTTTCTTTTTCCATCCAAGAAAGTCCTTCGTGCCACTACATCTTCTGGAATACTATGTAAACTACATAACTATTTTACTATTATATAAATAACTTATGTTATTTACTACTGGGGGTGTTATATTATGGACGAAGGAGTTGCTGATAAATTGAAGAAAAGGAAACCAAATGATGTTGATAAAGATGAGGCTCTTCTACTGGATCAGACTAGGGGTTAAAGAGACCGAAAACAAGCAAAGACACTTAAACATCTAAGAAGGCCAATGTAACACCCCCATTTTGACAAATATAGAAGCAGAAGCTAATCTGGGGTATTACTTCATAGTTCAACAGTCATAATCATAGAAAACGAATCGTAAATAGACGTTTTGGAAAATTTAGTTATCATTCATTTATTCATCAGAGTTTTACAAAAGATAGGTCTCAAAATCTAGAAACATAAAGTTTAAATGATAACAATTTAGCCATCTTCAAGTCCGTGCCACTCCATGCCAAAAGTTGCTCAATTTCCTGAGATAAACATGTTAAAAAGGTCAACACAATGGTTGAGTGAAATTCATAGGTTTATGATAAACAGTTTAAATACAAGTTCAATAGTGGGTTACGTTGTTATACACCCATAAGTGTAATAATTGTAATGAGTACAATTATTAAAGAAAACAGTATTGTTGCCCTAAGCTCATGATATCAATACGTTAACATGGAAATCACCGTAGTGACATTGGTTGAGGAACAAATGTCCTTGTAGAAAGGTAACTAGCCAAAGTTACCCATTATAATCAAATATAGTGCTATTGGTACCAAAAGTATAGGCACACCAACGGGAGTCGTCACACCCCGATAGATCTATCCACAATATTCGCGTTCACTCACAAGTGACTAATGGTTCATGATTAAGAAATATTGGCTGTGGAAGGTACTTAGGCAATAATATATCTGACATACAGTTGGAAAAACACTTGCATTTATGGTTTAAACATGTATCCCCCTCGCGGGTTTATAAAGTATTCAAAAGATTTAAAATGCGAGGCTATGAACTCACCTTAACAGGGGAAATTTAATTGATGGCAAAAGTTTATCAAGTGAAAGTAATGGCCTCGTTACACAACCTAGGGTAATATGTCAAGTCTTAGTGTGATGGTTTATGTTTCAAAACTTCATAAAGTTTAGTGTATTACTTTGATTTATTAATTTATAAAAATATTGTATCACTGTTCGGGCTATCATAATCCAGAGGCCATGTAGTATCGTTTGAGGAGTCAGGGCACTTTAAATCGTAAACCCAGCAAACTCGTCAAAACAAATACCCAAATGGAACCCCTCACATGAAATTCCCTAGTAACGTGATACGATAAGATTTTAAGTTTCTTCAAAAGTTAGTCGATGATAAATTACGTTAAATATATAACATAATTGTTTTATAATGCGTCGATCATTGATTAATAGCGATAAATGTATCAGGTTTTAATTAAATTAAGTTTTATATTATTAATATATATTTTTATAATTTATATAAAAATTTTATATTTTATATTTTTAAGTTTGCATAAATGGCAATATATACCCTCGATTTATAAACTTTTACAAGTTTAGTCCTTTATATATAAAGTATATATAATTTAACTCTTTAACTTTGAAACTTGGCAATATAGGTCCTTATAGTTAAAACTTTAGGAAAATGACATTTTCAGCCCCTCTAGTTATAATTTCCAAAATATTTACAATATATACCCTTGCATGGGATTTATTTGCAAAACAAGTCCAAAAACCATAATAATGATATTTTTGAAATCCAAGAGAGTTTTACAGCATATGGCTTATTAGAATAATCTAAAATAAGTAGAGTTTATGAGCTTATAGCTTGTGAAAAGGGCTTGTGATTGAAAAAAAATCAAAACGGGTACGTTTTAGGGTTTTAAAACAATTCGAATGGGTTTGATGTTCAAGGCTCTTAACATAGAGTTCCTTCATGATCTAATAGAGTTTATGAACAATCTAAAACAGTAGCAAAATTTTGACTTGGGTCGCATAGAAAAAGCTTATAGGACGAGTAGAAAAAGCTTACAACTTGAAATGGGTCGAAATGGAGGTTTTTGGTTCGTGTAGCTTGGAGACGAGTTCTATGGATTATTCCTTGGAATCCTTGGTTTCTAAACACACCTTGGGACTTCTATACTTCTGCTAGTGCAAGTCTAAAGCAAAGTTTTGAGGTGGAGAAGTGTTTTTGGAATGAATGAAAGTGTGTGTTTTGGTTCGACTATTTATAGGCAAGAACTAACTTGGTGCCCAAGTTCTAGCTTGATGTGGTGGCATAGTTATAGATTAATGATTCATGGAAGGTGACTAAGGAATGCTAGGGAGTGACTATTGAGAGCTAGAGTGATAGCATAGCAAGGTGGAAGGAGATGGAGAAGTTAGGGTGATGACTAGGGGTTTTGGAGACTTGGTGACCAAGTTGGGTGACAAGGTGGTGATGGAGGTGCTTGTAAGGTGCTGGAGTGATGGTGATGTGGTGGTGAGGTCATGGTGATGAAGGTGGTGGTTAGTCATGAAGGAGCTTGAGGTGTTTATTTAGTTTATACATGGTTGTTTTTGGACAGCCAACATCAGTCCTGGTAATTTGGTTGCCATTTACAAACCGTAATTCCGATCAACCTCAAACCAGTGAGCATGGTTAGATATTTGAGTCCTATACAACTTTTAGGTTTACATATTCAGGGGTTACTATAAAAAAATCTAGAGATAACAACCATTTACTACAGGTGTGCAGAATTTGCGTACTTTTACCATTTCGGCTATAACTAATTCATCCAACGTCAAATCAAGGTCATTCAATCGGCAAAATGATCATAATACATAGGGCTAGAACCTAGTGTTTTTACTTATTACCCAAAACCTACTTATTTTACCTAGATCTTATGTTTTATCAACGGATCAGATTCTGAAAACTATGAACTAGTTTAAGGTGTAATGGGTTTGCTATGGTTTTATGATTTTGGTTTAAGGTTAGATGAATTAGGTTTTTATGATTAGGGTTTAGAATGATTTAGGGATTAGTTTTAGGGTTTAGGAGTTGTGAATTGGGTGTTTGTACCTTGTGTTAAAGTGGTGGTAAAGTTTAAACATGATTTAGGAGCTTAAATGACCTAATTAGGCATGATTAGCTTGTACATTATGCTTTAGAAAGTTGTAACTTGATTCAGGAGGGAAAATATATTCAAATGTTATGCATTATACACTTGTACACATGCTTGAAGGTTTGCACATTTATTTTATATGTATACATTACATATAATTAGGGTTTTGATATAAATGTTAACGGATAAAGTCTGTTTTGATATAACGTTGTAAATGGTACGTTAAATGGATAATATACTTGGTAACAATGATATTAAGAAATAGACTTGATATATTATGATATAAAAATAGATATAGATGGCACTGGTAGAGGTTGCGTGAGCTTATTTACTTTAGAGATGCAAGTTACGTTGCATAATGAGATAAAGCAAAAATTTCCCTGTAAAAATGTGGTATATATATAATAGATGGATATTACAGTGCATATAATTTAATAGATGGATATTTATGAAAATTACGGGTTGTTATAGTCCCCTAACCTTTTAAGAAATCTCGTCCCGAGATTTAGTTGAATGATGGAGTTATGTTTGTAAATAATCGAGTGAACAATTTACAAATCAAAAGATATCTAGAGACTTATTTGTATGATGGTAATAATGATAATGATTGAATGATCGAAAAAGAATTATTTGTACAAACAGATTGAAAGAAAATTGTTTGTACGAATGCCATATACTTAAGCTCACTTATTTATAATTTGTTATTTACAAACAGAGGCGTCCCAATCTTTGTAACTGAGAATTTATATATTTATAGTTTGGTGGTTTATAATTTCCTTATTCAAATGAAGAAGCGTCCTAATTCATTTCAATAAGATGATTATAAATCATCCTACTTAAGCATAAAACATGATATCAAAACGGTGTTAAGTAGAAGATGTTTCCTTGGCGGTATGATTTTACAAAATCATGAAAAGAATAATGAGACATTAAATTGCACGGTACTAATCCAGAAATCACACTTGGAGAATTTTGCATACAATTCCTCCTTTCCGAGTAATTCCAAAATTATTCTCAGATGATCTGCGTGTTCTTCTTTGTTACGAGAGGAGATGAGAATATCATCGATGAATACTCTTACAGATTTATCCAAGTATGGTTTGCACACACGATTCATGAGATCCATGAATACAGCAAGTGTGTTAGTTAAACCAAAAGGCATCACTTGAAATTTATAGTGTTCGTACCTTGTTCTGAAAGCAGTCTTGGGAATATCTTCATTCCTTACTCTCAGTTTATGATAATCGGATTTTAGGTCGATTTTCGAGTAAACACTCGATCCTTGAAGTTGGTCGAATAAGTCATTGATCCTGGGTAATGGGTAATGATTCTTTATAGTAAGTTTATTCAACTCTTGGTAATCGATACACATTCTGAAAGATCCATCTTTTTTTAACAAATAAGACAGGAGCTCCCTAAGGCGAAGTACTTGGTTGGATAAAACCTCAGTCTGCTAACTCTTGAAGTTGGTTTGATAGTTCCTGCATTTTTAAAGGAGCTAATCTGTAAGGTGCTCGGGCTACAGGTGCCACTCCTGGAATTAAATTGATTTGAAATTTTACTTGGCGAACTAGGGGAAGGCAAGGTAGATTTTCAGGAAAAAATTTCTAAAAATTTTCTGACTACTGGTATGTCTTCTAATCGTTTTTTGTATTACTTGGGCTATGTAAACTTGACATCCCTTGGATATATACCTTTTGGTTTTTATACAGGATATGAGGTTTAGTCGAGTTTTACTTTGATCGCCTCGGATAATCAAAGTTTTCATCGTTGATTGGGATGTGGACGACTTTCTCGTCACAGATGATTCTAGCATGATACTTGGATAACTAATCCATACCGATGACAACGTCGAAACTACCTAGTTTAATCGGCATAAGATCAATTTCGAAAGGTTGGTTTAACAAGGTCAGAGTTGCACCCTGAATAACGGTATTATGAAATAGCGAGGTATAACGGGATTATAATTGTATTATATCATGAACAACTTGCCTTCATACTTTACATAGTTAAAATTTGACAAGTGTTGTTATTTATACCACACATCCCGTGGTTAGGTTCTAACAAAAACTATAACTAGAATCTAATCTAGTAGTTCGAGGGTCCTTTGTTTCTGCAGTTCCTGGTCTAATGGCCCACTTTGTTACAAGTCTGACATCTGACAGTACAAGGTCCTGTGTGATGTAAAGTGTATCTCTTACACAAAGGATGGGGTCTAACATACCCACGGTTTTCAGTTGAGGTAGCAGCATAGGCCCTAAAGGTTTCCTGCCTTCTATTCTGTTGTTGGTGGTGATCATTGTTGTGGTTGTCATTGTTGTTGTTACGGTCATTTTGGTAGTTATTGTTGTTGAAGGTTCTTCTATCATCAAACTTTCGTTTGTGATCATTGGTTCCCTGCACAGAATTATGCCTTGTTACTTGATCCAACCTCTAGGTTATGTTAATGGCTTCCTCCAAAGTTTGAGGCTTTAAAGCGGTAACATTTCCTTCAATACTTCTGGGTAATCCTCCGATGAAAGCTTCCATGTGTTTCTCGGTGTTTGGCACCATAGTGGGAAACAAGGTTGCCAATTCCTGGAATCTTCTAGACCTCAGTTCGGGGACAATACTTCTTTATCAAAAGCTTCTTGAATTCAACCCAGGTAATCTTGTAAGCTTCTTCTATCCCAATAGGTTGGGCAAAAGAATTCCACCAGGATAGAGCTTCTTCAATTAAAGTACCAGTAGCAAACTTCACCTTGCAGTCTTTGGTATAGTTGCTACAAGAAAACACTAATTCAGTTCGCTTAAACCAGCGGATAAGTCCAACAGCTCCTTCCGTACCATTGAAGTAGAAAGGTTGACAACTTATGAACTCTTTATAGTTTCCCGTTTTTGTTACAGGAGTTCCAATAGGTCTGATGTTCCTGTTGGGATTACTAGTACTTGCCATTGTTACAGCTTGTGCTTCCAGAGCTGCAAAAACACTATCAGCAACTAGTTTCTTGATGGCGGCCTGAGTCATGGCTGGTGCTGCAGATGTTGATGTCCTTTTAGGAGGCATTCTATCAACATAAGACAATACGGAATAAGAGTGATATTGTCAAAAAAAATTATACATAATGGTATCGGAATCATTTGACATAGATACTTAATTGATACAAGTTCTAACAAAGTAATACATATCCCTTGGTATTACATTTGGAATCTAAGATTTTCAGAGATGAACATTTAAACAAGCATTTGACTCATCGTAGTGTTAGCCTCAAAATATTGAGTTGAACATAAAGTTCGTTCATTATGTATTTAAGTCTCGGTCAATCAATTAGTTAATGTTGTAATAGAAATGTATCGGGAATCGAGCTCGATAGTTAATCTAATATTGTATATGTTTCGGGTTTAATCCCAAGCAAAACCTGAGCCCGGGTCCTAGTCAAATATCCCGCACGTCACTTTAAAGTGTCGGGGTATATATACCTTTTCCTCTTTGGAAAAGGTAAGTAAGAGTTCACTTTAATATATCTTTGTCATTTCCTTTTCTATATTCTCTCTCAACTCTCTCTCTTGTTTCTCTCTCTAAAACCTTCATTTCTTCTTCTCTTTTCTTCTTTGATTCGTGGTTTGTTATATGAAGTGAAGTGTTATATGGGATCCTACAATTGGTACCAGAGCTTCAAGGGTGGATTCGTGTTTGATTTGTGGTTCAAAATCATCAAAATTTGTGGGTTGGTTTGTTTATTTTTTTGGTTTGAAAATTATACCAAGAAAATCAAGATTTGATCTTTGTTTGTGGTTAAAAGTGTTAAAGATTTGTACTTTCGGGCTTAGAACTATCCCTTGCATCATTACTAGGTGGTTTTAACATCATTTCGTGGCTTTCAAGAATGGTTGATGATTTTTTTCTTGGTTGCGTTTTGTCTAACTGAAAGGGTGTTCTTCATTGCATTTTGCTCTCACTGCGTTTTGGCCATTGCATTTTGCTTTCATTGCGTTTTGGTCATTGCGTTTTGCTTTCATTGCGTTTTGGTCATTGCGTTTTACTCTCACTGCGTTTTGGTCATTTCGTTTTGCTCTCATTGCGTTTTGCCTACTGAAGACCCTTTATCAAGTAATCTAACATTATGGGTGGTTGCCCAAATCGGCCAACAATCTTGCATTTTTGCTTAGAGATCTGCGTTTGTGTTCATTGCGTTTTGTTTTAAGGTTTGTATTTTGCTCATTGTGTTTTGTCTCAAGGGTTGCGTTTTGCTTCATTACGTTTTGTTTCAAGGTTGGTTTTGCTCATTGCGTTTTGTCTCAAGGTTGCGTTTTGTATCAAGTGATACCGCGCATAAGGTGGTATTTGACCGAATTGGGAATCTATTTAATTCTTTGTGCTAATCAAACATAACATTAACGACAAACAAGAACTTAAAATACAATCAATTCAACATCAAAAACAACTTAAAACACAATCAATTACTCCTCATGGTTTTCTATTGTTTTTGTAATATCGTTAAAACTCTTATCGATTTTAATATAGCGTGTTAAAATCCCATGAACGTGAATTGCATACAAGGACCACAACTTCAATCACCATCATATCCACATAAGATCCAACAACTTTCATACTTCATAAATTCATTAAACCCATTCATTCATCATGTCTACTCAGTCAAACACTCCTACGATAATCAATGACACAATATCATGGCAGCTAGTTCAAAAGATCGTCACCAATAGCTTGACCAGGAACGTTATTCACAATGGAGATACGTTTTCTCCGTTACATTGACAGAAACCAAATGGTGCGGGATGAGAAAACGCATACTATCTGGTCCTAGTGCCATCTATTGTACTAGTTTCAAGCTGTTGTTGCAATGGAGGTAACCTGCAATTCAACAACATACAACAAGTGAAAACAGTATTTAAACAATGACTCCAGGAACAAAGAACATTTCTGTCTGAAAAAAGAAGCCAATTTTCTTGCTTTTAACTCGGTAATGGAGATGGATATCTATTCACTGTTGAGCTTGTAAACAAGCGAATGGAGATGTGGATAGCATTGAAAGGCTACAACAAGGTGATCATTGAACGTACAAGATGTAAAGACCAATCTGGTCTGGGAATTTGGGAAGTTTACTTCTCAAGATGGAGAATCAATGGAGTGTTTTATCACGGTTTTAAAACTGATGAATGGAGGTTGAAAGGAACAAGTAAGTTACTACATGCAATGGGAATGTTTCAATTTCTTTAACAAACCTTCCAACTTGAATGGTCAAGATTTGTGACGGTTGTCAAGCAATCAAAAGAAATAGAAACCATCTCATATCAACCACTTTTTGACATTCTGAAAGCAGTAGTATCAAAATGAAGTTAATGATATCGTGCTGAAGAGAATAGCCAAAAGTGGCCAAAGTCCATTTTTTTAGCATGCTTGCGGCTGCTCAACCATATTAGATATACTATCAAGCACCAAAACCTCAAAGATCTAATGCAAATCATCATCGACAAGACCTTAAGTGCATCTACCAGACATAAAGGCAAAGAGATCACCAAACCAGTTACACTCATTTGAGTCAGTGTCTGAAGGAAGACAGTGATCTGAACAATCTCAGAGGGATAAGGATATGCAAAAGAATATTTGCCATCCTTTGCAAAGTATTTCAATGGCTTTACAAACCTTACAACAACAACCTTCGAACTTCTTCAAACTCAGGAACAATGACTGATAGATACCACACCAAGGTATACAAACGACAATCATTTCAGGGCAGTTGGGATCAAAGGACAATGATAGTTGGCTGGGACTAGGGAAACTATAGGCAGTACGGTTACGCCACAAACGGGGATACAGTATGCTTTAATGTAGGGATTTGGCCACTATGCAAAGGACTGCAGGACCTCAAACCACAAAGGCCAAAGCGTGTTAAAACTACCGTATCATAAGGAAAGTGATGATGTGTAAACAGCTGAACAGGTGTTCACTGCAGCTAAGCAAGTAATTGGCTCAGTGGGTGCACAGATGAAGAGATTGTATCGAACAGGAAATTGGAAGCACTTACAGTTTCATGTAAAGATTCTCCGAGGTACTTTACCAGAAAGAATCCAGTTCAACGGAACAACCATTGGAAACAGGTACAAAACAATGTGAAAATAATGGTGTTTGCCATGAAGACAACATTTAAGAATAATACTATCAGAATGTGCTGATGAGCATGTTGCGTTGCTAATTTAATTGCAAAACTTAACTCTTGATACTAAGGAAAACAAAAAACGATTTTAAAGCAATTAAAGAAAGGCAAAGTATCATTGTCTCAAGAACTAGAGGAGTGCAAAAACTAAACCTTGTGAGACTAGTAGGGCACTGAGGAGGTATCTAGAGTTGGGGATAGTTGTCTAATTGTACTTCAGAACAACAGAATGAGCTTGAGAGGTACATAGCCTTTAATGACCGAACGATTGATTATGTCAGTCTTCAAACAAAGTTAAATGAAAAACTCATAGGACTATTAGTCATAAAGACATTTGATTATAACAGAGGTTCAAAAACAAAGCCTATGAAATATTTTTTAGTTGTCAATCAAAAATACAATGAGTTAGTAAAAGGAGTCTTTATTACAAAGTCACAATTTGAAGGTCAACTCAAAGAGAAAGTCTAAGGTCATTTTGGATTTAAAGGTTAAGGAAGAAAAAGTTATTGAACAAGATGATTGAAATGGACAAACAATTAAAGTTTTTGGGATGAAATTATTTCACAAAAATCACAAGTAAGACTTGAGCGGGAAACCACGAGGAATCTTTGCGCGCGAATTACGAAAATCAAGTTATAGTTTAGTTTTTTGAAAAATGACCTAGTTCTCTAAAACCTAGCTCTGATACCAATCTTTAACACCCCCAATTTTCATACGCAGCGGAACCAACAATTGGGTGTTAAGTCATAGCTCAATTACACACAAATTACAAAGAACGACTCAAAAGAGACGTTATAAAACTTAGTTCCATTTATAGAAATTCAGAGTGCAAAATTCGTCCAACAGGATCGTAACCAAATCCATCATACAAGTTTAGAAAACCGTAATCATAAGCAGTTTTATTTTTAGAGAATGGAACTTAAAACAGGTTAACAAAATATTTTCGCGCAAGCTCCTCCTCGTGTGCTCCAAGTCCTTAACCCTGATTACCTGAGATAAAACATGCTAAAAAGTCAACGAAAACGTTGAGTGAATTCATAGAGTTTATATGAATAAAATTAGAACACAAGCATAATTCACCAAATAACTTGTTGTACGGACAAGTCATAAATCAGATTTTATTTCATTGAGCTCATGACACCGAACCTTGACAAATACGTATAACATATACGCAAACACCAATTGCCCCAAAACTAGGTATTATTGCCTCATACCTACAATTCTCAATACAAATCATCAGTTAAAAAGGGTGCTCGAAAAGATTCGATTCAGACCCTCGAACGGGGTTGTCAAACCCAATAGATCTATTAATTGTACTAGCGTTCACCCCATAGGTAATAGACGGTTCGTGGTATTAGGGACTTTAGCAATAGCTACTCAATGACAATAATCATACAATCGGGTCTAGCATACCAAAAACAACTTGTGTTCAGTTTATAAAATTAGCATGTATCTCCCTTGCGGGGTTTAAATAAAACATTTAATTGTAAAGGCGAGGCTATTAACTCACCGAGAGAATAATGAGATCAGAAGTGCGATAAATCTCGAATGAGCGGAATGTACTCCTAAGCACCTCCTATAAGACGTGACGCGACTTAGTACGATAAAATGTAATCAATACGTAAAAATAGTATAAGTGTTTGTGAGTTATGTTTCTGAGATAAGTATGGCTTTGCACTAAAGCTTAAGCTTAATTATTAATCTCATTAGTTTACTTATAACCCTAGGAAATATTATTAATATTATTCATTTAATCAAACTTTATATTAGTGGGCTTAATCTAATATTTAATGGATCACTTTTCTATAGTTTATGGGGCTGAAATAAATTTTCTATCTTATGTTGTTTTGTTGGGCACATAACTCTTACCCCATAATAGGTATGAACCTGAGACTTCCACCATTGGAAAGCTCTTTATTTCTAGTTTTTAAAAGTCCAGGTAGACATTCTAATTATTTACCATTTGACGGGAAATTTCATTTTAGTGACTGACTACACTTTAAATTTTGTAGTAACGTTAATTTTGACTTTACCGTTTTGACCATAAATCCAAATCTACAAAGGCTATTTATATGAGGTTTTCACCCCTGGAATGACCTTTGAGTCTATTTTCCAGAATGAAAAGCCTCATCCTCTAATTATTTACCAATTTTTATAACTAGCCGTTTTAGTACATGACTATCAAAACAGAATTGTTACAAAATAAAAACCCTTTACGAAAATGTCTATAAATCCCAAACCATGATAGCTATCAACATGAGGCCAATTGGAGGTGTTAGCCTAGGATGTATACTACTGAACCATGATTTGAAATACCAAACCCTGGTGAAATTTTCTAGTGTTTTACCCGTTTTCCAAACTAATGTCCAGATTTGACCTATTTCCGTATTTTGACCATAATTTCCTCATCCGGAGGAATTGGTAGACCATCCAATTGTCACAACTAGCTAAGACATATATATACTCAAATATTAACTTTTACAGAAAGATATAGACTAAAAATCATTCGTACTATGTCCATCTTGCTACTGACTTAAAACAGTCCCCATTATCTACCTATAAATCCACTAAAACTTTAAGTTCTACTCTATCCCATCACATGCAAAGCCATAACAATTTCTTATACACAACCCACTATCACCAGTACACATTTTTATAAGATAAAAATAAAGATCCATGTTAGTAATAACTAGTAAAAATTGAGAATGAAATCTTGAGTTTATAAAATGAAGAAAACTATTGTGGTTAAAATAATCAACCACACTAATTTATCAATAACACTTACTCCAAATTTTTGACCCAACAATACAATAATATAAGCTTCAAAAGTAAGCCCCTAAACCTAAAGACATATGGTTTTATGGTCTTCAAATGTAGCTTGGAATATGAGGAATAAAATGGTGTAATTATAACAAGGAATTGGTGTAGAAATTTTTTATGATCTTGGTGTTTTGGTTGAGATGGTGTACGGCAAGAATAAGGAAGACAAGAAAAGTGTGTGTAATTTTCTTATCAACTATGAGAAATGCTAGGATAAATGTGTGTTAGTGGATTATGAGTTGGTGATCATAGTTGCAAGACATGAAAGGAATGGATGCCACATGGATCACTAATGTGGATCCTTTGTGCCACCATTTTGTGGTGTAAGATCAATAGTTTTGTAGTTTTAAGTTTTATAATTTTAGTGTTTAGGGTATAAATTTTAAGATAGGTGGGTAGTTTTGAGGCTAACGGGTATCAACGAAAAATAAAACGAAAGTTAAAGTAGAACCACGAAGTAAAAACGAACAATATAAAAATAGTTCTACATAAATCGGGATACTTTTCTAAAAATTTTAATTACGTACGGTTAGAGACGGATAATGATTATGAACGTTACTCGCAATTAATTAAAACGACGATTTTAATAAAACCGACTATAAATAAATAAAAAGTATATTCTTAAAATTTCGAGAATAAATTTAAGTTCGGATTAAATAGTGACCTGAGATACGAGGTTTTACATTCTCCCCTCCTTATGGGAGCGCCGTCTCGGTGCTCGATTCCTCTTGCTCGTCTTTCGGTTACTTAAGAAGAGATGAGGGTAATTTCTCTTGAAGAAATCTTCTCGTTCCCAAGTATATTCTGGACCTCGTCTTAAATTCCATCAAACCTTAACAATAGGAATTCGACTTTGTTTGAGCTGCTTCACTTCCCGGTCCATAATTTCAATTGGTTCTTCTATAAAATGCAACTTGTCATCCAGTTGAATTTCTTTAAGCAGAATCACCAAATTCTCGTTCGCCAAGCATTTCTTAAGATTAGAAACATGGAATGTATTATGAATTCCACGTAATTCTTCAGGCAACTGCAACTTGTAAGCCACAGGACCAATTCTCTCGATGATCTCGAATGGTCCCACATATCGCGGACTTAGCTTCCCACGTTTACCGAATCGTACCACTCCTTTCCATGGCGATACCTTGAGCATAACTTTGTCACCTACACAAAACTCCAACAAATAGGTGACTCTTTTGACGGCTTCGAGCTTCTAACAAGCGCTTTTTGATTTGGACGATCTTCTCCGTTGTTTCTCGGATTAATTCAGGGCCAGTGAGTTGGCTATCTCCAACCTCACTCCAACAAATAGGTGATCTACATTTTCGCCCATATAGTGCCTCGAACGGTGCCTCCTTGATGCTCGCATGATAGCTATTATTGTAAGAGAATTCCACTAATGGCAAATGTCGATCCCAGCTAATACCAAAATTGATCACGCATGCTCGCAACATATCCTCTAAGGTCTTAATCGTTCTTTCACTTTGACCGTCCGTCTCTGGGTGGTATGCAGTGCTCAGGTTAACATCGGTACCCAAGGCTTTTTGGAGCGATCCCCAGAATGCTGAAGTGAATTTAATATCTCTATCCGATATAATCGATATAGGCACCCCATGTCTACAAACAATCTCTTTCAAATATAATTGCGTTAGCTTCTCCATACCATCAGTCTTCTTCATCGGCAAGAAGTGAGCCGACTTAGTCAACCGGTCAACAATCACCCAAATCGAGTCATACCCACTTGGGGTTCTTGGAAGACCCGTGATGAAATCCATATTGATTTTCTCCCACTTCCACTCAGGGATTTCGGGTTGTTGTAGGAGTCTTGACAGTTTCTGATGTTCCGCCTTAACCTTGGCACATGTCAAGCATCTACTAACATAGGTGGCAATATCAGCCTTCATATTCAGCCACCAGTAAAGCTTCTTCAAATCTTGGTACATTTTATTGGATCCTGGGTGAATTGAATATTTCGACTTATGCGACTCGTGCATAATCAAATCCCGTAATCCCCAAACATCGGCAAGCATATCCGTTTCTCAACGTATCGAATTCCGTCAAAGCGAATTTCAAATATTGGTTTGATTAACCTTCCCAAATTCTCTGCCTTCACTCTTTCTTGTTTCATCGCTTCTGTTTGAGCTCGTAATATTTTCTCAGTTAGGTCGGGGTAAACTGTCATAACTAGAGCTCTAACCCTTAGTGGTTTTTCCCTCTCTTTTTTTCTTAGTACATCAGCCACCACATTGGCCTTACCAGGATGGTAGCGGATTTCACAATCATAGTCGCTTAACAACTCAATCCACCGGCGTTGCCTCATATTGAGTTCCTTTTGGTCTAAAATGTATTGCAGACTTTTGTGGTCTGTGTACATAACATATTTCATTCCGTACAGGTAATGTCTCCACAATCTAAGTGTAAAAACCACGGCCCCCAGTTCTAAGTCATGGGTCGTGTAGCTTTCCTCATGAGATCTCAGTTGTCGGGAGGCATAGGCTATAACCTTTTCTCGTTGCATCAATACAGCTCCATAGCCTTTAAGTAAGGCATCACAATACACAACAAAGCCTTCCGATCCTTAATGATGATTCAATCCATGTTTACTTTCATTAATTCTTGCATTACTGTTACCATGAGCGGCTAAGCACTCTTAGTGCTGGCCTAACCATGTAATTGCTATTGATATGATTATTGTTTCCTGTTCAATTATGGTTGTTTTAGATATCCTTATAGCCTTTCATTGATCCCTGTGTTTTGGTAGTATAAAGGGTGGCTTAGATCTTGTTAATCTTGTTATTAGACTTACCCTGTTGAACCTGGGATTAGCAGGGTACTAGGGTAGCTTGGCACCTATCCCTAGTGTAGGAATGTACCACATTACCGCCTTTGCTACTGTAAATACTTAAAAAGCACAGGAACTCTTTTAGAGGGGGTTAATAATCGGTTTAGATTATAGATTGGTCTTAAGGATAGTTGAAGATTAACCTCTACAAACTTGGATGCCATGCTCGTGTGATCGTAGGGGAATGTGGGATCGCAGAGTGAGTATAGGACAGACCTCAAATGCCAATTCGGGTCTGTCAATATTAGAACCACTAATGGAACTTATAATTAAACATTGCACAGGAAAATGTAATCATAGCAGTAGTAATGAAATGGTTAGGTTAACATGCTTTTCTCCCTGAATACTTTTATCATTTTACTTTACTGCATTTACTTTTCTGTAGTTATTAAAATCAACTTAAAACCATTTTCAAACGTGACATAATCAAATTAGAACTAGTAAACCTTAGCTCTTGGGACGACCTCGGATTTACCAATCTACTGCACTATATACGACCGGGTTCTCTGCCCGTTAGTGCGTGTATCGGTAGACGAGTTTTATAAATTTAAAACTTGGCATATATTTATTTAAAACAATTTACGCATCAAGTTTTTGGCGCCGCTATCGGGGAACTAATATTAGTTGTAATTTGATTTCTAAAATTTTCATTAATTTTTAGGTAACATGATGAATGAGGTAGACATTGAAAGCCTCACCATTAAGCAATATCTAATGTTGACACAGGAAAACCAAGCACAGGGAATGGCTAGAACTGAATTCGGTACGATGATAACAAAGGATATAAAAAACATGACTATTGCATAATATATATATGGAGTACGAGGCGGACATGGAAAGGCATCCCTGGGGGTATGCTCAATCATATACTAGGAGTTTAGGATCAACCACCCTTGGAAGAAGTAAGGTCTTTGAAAACAAGCATCACCTTGACAAACTGAAAACCAATGCCTATTTTCCCTCACTTCCCCCTTGTTTCAAACCTGCCCAACCACTTACCAAAAATACATATGAACCCTTAGATCCAAACGACTATGACCTCTGTGCACCTAACTCTCATCATGAAGATGAAAAAGTGAGTTTTGACAAAGATGTAGATGAATGGTTGAATGTAAAAATGGCTAAACGCATGACTGAGAAAGATAAGGAGGAAGAGGAGGATGCCTTAATTGACATCCTCATAACAGTGGTTGAAGAATGCAAGAAAATTTACAAAAAACGCTCAAATTAAAGCACCATCTAGCAGGACTAGCGAAGTTCAGGGAGTATCTTTTGTAACAGAAGCTGAAGAAGGGGGGCATCTCTACTTTTCATTTTTCTCTTAAGCCAGTTCCATTTGCTCTCCCTAAGGACGAATGAATTCAGGGATCGAGTCAAGCTATGTGACTCGGTTACCAAAAACAAAGCGCTTCGTGGGAGGCACCCCATGCTTATCCATTTTCTATTTTTCTTTCTAGCTTCTAATGTGTTGTGAGGAGGCTTGTACTCTTCCGTTCTTTGTGTTTGTTGTTTGTGCTTGTGATTGTTTGCAGGATAGACCCAACTTTTCTGAAGACTCTCGTGTTCGGTGTTTTGTCCCGGTTCACTCGAGCTTCCTAGCCTTTGTTTGCAATTAGTTTGGGGAAATCCGATATCCTTTCATCTTATCGATTCACGTTTATCTTTGCATAATTAATAAACGGCTTAGATTTGCGTAGAGACCCGCCTTAAACATTGAGGACAATGTTTCGTTTTAGTTTGGGGAGGGAATCTATCGATTTGATGTTACCTACTTATTGTTTTGTTCTCACGTACCCCGTTTTCCCGCAAAAATAGCAAAATTTTCAAAAATTTTAAATTTTTAAGTTTAATTTGTAGAAAAATATAAAAATATAAAAAATAAAATAAGTGATTTTTGTCACAATTTTGACTTTCTTGCTGGGTAAGAATAGGAGTAAATTTTGACCCGATCGAGCGTGTTGAGCTCTAGCTTGTTCCTTAACTTTTAGGCTAAGCGTTCGCTAATTCGCGAAGAACGAAAAATGATAGAGTTAAGTATGAGTAGGATGCTAAACAAAGATTATTTGGAAATCTTAAGAGCTCATGTATGTAACTTGTTGCTTTTTCTCCCATAAGCTCTTAACCGGATTAATATACGTGCTGTTTTTGGAGATTAAACTTAAATCAACAATTTTTATGTAATATATAGCAAAAAATTTAGTTTTAGTTCAAATTTATACTTGAATTTTTCAAAAAGAAGTCTTCTATAAAATAAAAAAAAATAAAAAAAATTGAAATGATAAAACGATAAAAAAATAAATATAATAATAAAAGCTGTGGGTTGATAAAAGTTTACTACCTCTTGCCGGCTCACAACCGATGTGGTAGTCTTCTAAAGAAAACCCATAGTATGAATAAAGATCCGAGACTGATAAAAGTTTGCTGCATCTTGCCGGCTCACAACCGATGTTGCAGCCTTCTAAAAGGTCGAGGGTTATAGTTGCATAAATATCTAGATAATTAAGTGTGAATTAATAAATTGACTTCTTTTTGTTAAATTCAAATATGCTTTTGCACTTTGACTATTCTATTTTATAAGCTATGAATATCCGGGAAACCTGAGAGTGTTTGAAACCTAAGGTCCGTGAGTCCCGATACTAGTCTCTGTGGGGTGTCAAAAGCCTGGTCACTTAGCCGCAAGGTTGGGATGTGCCGAGACGAAAGTCGCTACATGGGATGATCTCGCCTTTAAACTCATTATTCTAAGGTGGAACGTAAAGCATAGTATGTTGCAAAAAGTTGATCCATGGTTGAAATTCAAGATAGCACACTCACTTAAGATATAATAAATGTCGGGAGTAAAAAGTTCACAAGTTGCAAATATGAGTAGTGTTAGCATCTTTACTGATATTTAGCTGTGATTTTGTTTTAAGCTTGGTTTGGATAAGTGAAAAGTCAGGAACGATGAATTTATCCTTTTTGGGGCATTCTCGGAATCGAAATGCATCTTGTTCTATGATCCCTAATAGTTATGGAAATAACGAAAGTCAAAATTATCTCAACTATAAAAAAAATGAAAAAGAGGTTTTAGAAAATGGGAAATAGGGGTGTTTTATAACTTGTGATTTCTTAGCTCTCTCAACAAAAATCTTTGCTACTTTTCAAAGGTTTAGTTTGGGGAAGTTTCGAGGTATTTGGTTATAAGGCATGTAATATTGCGTGAGGACCACACAATGCTTTAGTTTTGGGAATTTTGGTTTGTGTGAAAAACAACATATCCAATTTTATATCAAATAAAACCCAATAAAGGACCAAAAATATAAATAAAATGGCAATGATTATGCTTGTTTGGTATGGTTTTTGTATGTGCACGTATGGATAAAGCAAAAACCACAAAAAAACGGTTAAAACCGGGCAAACACGAACACAAGAACGGAAGAGCACGCAAAAAGCCAGAAGGAAGCTATCAAAGTCAAAAAGTCAACCTTTAGTCAACCTAGTCAAACTTCAGTCAACTTGGTCAACCAAAGTCAAGGTCACAAAAAGGACAAAAATCTCCAAAGTTACCAAACCAGTCCCTCATTTAAAAACTAATTCACAAAAATAATCCTTAAAAGTCCTAATGGTCGTTAACTATTGTTTATAAAAGTTAACAATTGTTATTTTTGTTATTAAGACTAAAACCAAAGCCTATTACCGTTTCCTTGGCCCAAAACCCACATCCCTAATACCCGGCCCAAACCCAAAGTAAATTTTTTTTTTTTACCCGGGTCAACACAAATCAAACGCCCCCTTATAAGTTAAAACAAGCGGGAAATTCAGTTTTTACTGTAGATCATCTTCAACAATTAACCCAAGGTCAAAATCATGGGGCAATTCACAATTGAAGGACAAAAAGGACAATTCAGGTGTTAAAGTACACCATGGCAGGGTTAAAACGTCACTTAAGCCTCTCATTGGCCAATACCCAAGAAGGAATGCCACGTTGGATTAAAGAAAGCACAAGGAAAGGGGTATTTTGCACTCATTCTACTCTCAAAAGAAGCACAAGCTGTCTCAATCACGGATTGCCAAGCTGGCAATCCGTGTGAGCTCATAAGTGATCCAACGGTTGAAAGTGAGTACTCAATGATTAGAGGAATCAAGGGCCAATGATTGGAGGAGGATCTAACAAACTTTGGAGCCTAAAAGGTTCAGCTGGATGCTATAAATACGAGCTCCTCACTCACACATCATATATCTTTTCCTTTGTAATTTTAGCTTAGTAAAATTTAGCTTAATGTAATTTTCATTTAAATTTCTTGTAATCTCCTTTTTAATATTGTAATCAAGTTTTTAGTTAATGAAATTGAGTTTTTACTTTTTTAAACATAAATATGGTCATAAGCTCTTGTTTTTACTCAAAAAGTGTTTGCTTTTTTTTAATTTTTTCCCCTTCATCAAATGATAAGCTACTGTTACATAAGATCTTATAAGCTCATACTAGCTCTCACAAGTCTATAATCTTGTGATTGAGCTACATTAGGACTAGAAGCTTCAAAAGATGGCTATAAATAGCCTTTCATCCACACACACACGATGTGATCTTTTCTTTTCTAGGGTAGCTTTTAGCTTAGTAAATGAGCTTAATGTAATTTTCATTTAAATCTTTAGTAATCTCCTTTTAAATATTGTAATCAAGTTATTTGTTAATGAAATTAAGTTTTTATTTTAAAATAATATGTCATAAGCTCTTTTTTTTACTCATAAGTTCTTAATCTTTTTCAAATGCTAGTTACTGTTACATAAGCTCATTCTATCTCTCACAAGTCTATAAGCTTGTGATTGAGCTTAATTAAGCCTTAATCAACTCAAACTCTAAATTCAGCTTAAAAACCCTTGCTTATTGACTGTGGACTTATGGAAGTGAAGCTAGCTATGGAAGAGCTTCCAAGGACTTATACTAGCTTATCTAGGATAAGCCAAAGCTTGTAGATTACTTAGTTGAGCTTATTAATGCATTTGTTTAGCTAAGGCTCAGGTAAGTTTCTATTTAGCTTTTTATCTTAATTTCTAAGTTTAATAACTGCTTAATTTGCGTATTAATTGCTTATTCTTGTTAGTTTTAGCTTATATATGCTTAATATGTTAGTTTAATACTGTTAGTTCTTAGTTTAATAGTCTTAATTTTAGTTTTTACCTGTCTCTTATAAACTGTCATCAAAAACTAAAAATAAGTAGATTAGTGTAGCTTATTGATTTCTGGCTTATTAGCTTATAGGTTAATGCTTATTAGTCTTATTATAAGCTAGTTATTATCTGGTATCTAAGTTGTAATAGCTAGATTTCAAATTTTATAAGCTAAAATGAAAATTGTCTTAGTTAAAGGGGTGTTTTGATTAAGATAGTTTGACCTCATAAAGTCAAACTGAATTGTGCAAATTATTTTGGTTAGTTTGATTCTAAAAATTGATTAGGTTTTAAGCAAGTTTGTAGGATTAGTTTAAGCTTAATATCACTTAGAGGCTTAACACTTTGTTCTTGCACCAGGGGAATTCTCCCTTTCTTTTGCTTGTTAAGAACTTGATCCAAGCCTCATTGAGCTTGGATCTTGTTTAAGTTGAGTTTAGACACACTCAATAAGAGTGTGTAGTGCAGGGTTGTCCCTTAAGGACACCTGCATTTGTGTTTTGCCCATTTTGTCAATTGCATCAGCAGTAGTAACTGCTGTTACTACTGCTTACCTTTCCATAGTATTTAAGCTAGCTCAAATTAGGATTTAGCTTCTAAAATTAAGTAAGCTTATAGTTTAGACATAGGATAAGTTAGTTTAAAACTTATTTTCACATTTCTATCTCATTTCTTAGGATAAATTAGCTTTTAAAAGTTCATAAAAAACCTTAAAAACCAAAAACAGTAGTAACAAGAACTAGCTTTTAAATTTTGATTTCTAGCTTTTAGAATTTGTTTTTATGATTTGGATTAATAGGTTATAGGTAGGTTGTTAAGTTTTCAAAAGCTCAAATCCTGAAATAGCTTATTGTGCAATTTAGCTTATTTAGTTTTTAAGCCTCAAGTTTTAGTTTCTGAGTTTGCTGTCTTAATCATTAAATTTAGGAGTCCTTTAGTGTTTTCAGTTAACTTAGCTTATCGAATTTAGCTTATACACATCATAGGCTTTCTAGAGTAGCTTTTAGTTTCAAATTTGAGCTTAAAATGAAGCTTATAAGTGAATTTTAGCGTTTTGGAGCTTAAAAGCTCACTTTTTGTTGACAGCTTATTAAAAAGCTTTTTGAGAGCTTATTTTTAAGTTTAAGCTTATAGTTTTTTTATTAAAGTAGTTTGAAAAGTTGTCCTCTACAACTTTTCTTCTTTAAGTTTTTCATAAAAACCAAAAAAAGGGAAGTGGAATTCGGGAGTGAGCAAGACTCGAACCCCCTACCTCTACACCTCAACCTTTTATAAACACACACACATCCACTCCTTACCGCTGTGCCCTTGGGTCTTTTTCATAAGACCCTTGCACTATTAAACCTTTATACTCCTTTTCCCTTATAAGCTCTTATAAGTTGTTAAGCTTATTTCGCAGCTTATTTAATAAGCTGTGATCTCGGGCTTATTTTTTCTAGGATTTAAATAGTTTAAGCTATTTTCTGTCATTTTTCTAGAATTTTTAGAGTTTGTTTAGTATTTTTAAACTTTTATTTTCATTAAAAACTTTAAAAAATCATAAAAAATAGAAAAATAATCAAAAAAATATAAATCTTTTTTAGAAAATTTTCTTTTATCATTAAGTTCGTAGGAAAATTAGTTTGACTCTCGTAGGTTTATTTTTGAGCATTTTAGGTTTTAGGGCTTGGTTTTCGATTCCCGTTATTCGTTTTTGTGATTTGTTTCAAATTTTATCGTTAAGTTCTCAAATTTTGCAAATCCTTTTATTTTTACTCATAGAATTAGTTTATTAATTTAAATTCTAGGTTAAGATGCTAATTAGGGTTTATTTTGTCATTTCCGTTTTTCGTCCGCGTGTTTAGTTAATTTTCTTGCATTTAATTGTTTTAATTGTTTTTAGTCTTAGAAAATCAATCAAAAAGTTGAAAATCATTCAAATCATTGTCCAAGCTGAATCGAGGGTATCAATTCACATTTCTTTGGGATACGACCCGGTAGTCACTTACCGGTTGATATACGTATTATATTATATATATTTTTGTAGAATTTCCTTTTTTACCTTTGTCCTCAAGGGTAAATTGGTAATTTTTCATAGTATTATATATTATATTATTACGTGTGTTAGATTGTTATTCAATCAAAGATCGTCTCGGATCATTTGACCTTGGGTTGGCTAAACAAAAGAAAAGATTATATTAATACATTAGTATTTAAGTAAAAGAAAATATATTTTTAAACCTTGCTTGTGCTTGCATTGTTCTAACACACACACATATATTTATACTCTCTTTTTATAAAATATAGTATTTTACAAAATATGTGTGTTGTATAAAAAATTGTTAGGAAAATCATTCATATACTCATAAAATGTCAAAAACTATGCATACTATACATAACAACAAATAGTTTTTCGCACAAGCAAAGTATATGATAATCTTAAAGTAAGAAATTAACGTGTCATTATTCATCAATCTCACCTTACAATTAGTCTTATGATTAATGGAACACACTATGAAAATCTTTATTTGTTTTCTTTTAAAAAGAGTGTTCGTGAGGGTCAAGAAAAATTTCGAATATATATCAATTCGTTATTCAAATTATGATTGATATTATTATTAAATCTAATTGACAAGTTTTCGAGTATGGACAAGAAATCAGATTCTTATTTGTCTAGATTTAAGATTATATCAAAATGTAACAAGAGATATTATCTTAAACCTACCTACTCAATCAAACTCGATTAATATGAAAATAACGACATCTTTTTCTAAGACGATAAGAATATGCATCGGATCATAACTCACACTTGTGTAAATGATGTCATATTGAGTCTACTTGTCTAATAGTTGTGTTCCAAATATTTGGCAAATATATGCATAAAATACACAATGAAGTAGGATCGACGACTTGAATGTTTTGTCCAAAATATTCAAGTAATTTACCTTGCAATGCAATTGGTAAAGTCATCATCTCCGAAAAGCCAAACATGAGCAAATGCACAACATATGTAACTTTGCTCAAACAATTCAAAAGCACAACTCAAAACTCAAATTATCTTCTCATCAAAACTCTCTTACTTTACCAAATAAGCATAATATTTCTTCTTCACCAAATGAGAACCCTTTAACCATCTAAGGTTAGGACTAGGAAGAATTGAACATATTCCACAAACCATTATCATGCTTTCTTTCAATAAGTGATCGTAAGAGGATTTCGAATATGAAGATGATTATTATTCAAACGATAATCAATCTCATCATTCAATCTAATTACAAAATTAGAATATGAACATGAAATCGAGACTAGGATTTATCTAGATCATGGAAATATCAATCAAATGACCATAGATATTTTTCCGTGTCTACATGTTTAACCATCCTCGGTTATTACATGAAATCACGAAGTCGATTGCAAGACAACAAGATTAGTCATCGAATTGCAATTCACACTTGCAATGAAGATGTTTCATTGAGTCTAAAGTATTTAAATGTTGTGTTATAAGCTATGGTCAAATTATACATGCTAAACTTAACACACTCTAAGTAAGATTGACGACTTATGAATTTCCATCAGGAAACTCATAAGTACTCCAACTTGATAAGCAAGCCTTGGATGTCATTTCCGAAAACTCAAACCAAGAACCCTTATAACTTATATAAGCTTCTCCTAATAACCTAATTTCAACACCATCCCCCAAATAGTGGGATTTGGCACCTCCACAGATCGATGGATCCTTCGTCTTAGATTCATCTTCGGTTTAGGTAAATCCGCACTATGGCATTAGATTTAAAACATCTTTCTCTTATGAATCTCTTGCTTAAAAGTCCAACATACATGTAACTAACCTTTAGTAAATCATCATTATTTATACATAGAAACATTCACAAGATCTGTCGAGGTAAATAACCTTAATTGGATTTCTTTCATAAAATACATGCAAAAGTGCATTCTTTGAACACTCTCATTATAGAGCATTACACATTGTCACTCTTAAGCATACTTCTAGGTCTTAGATTACTCATTCTCTCTTATACCTACAATAATTTTCTTGCTCTCTCAATTAACCTTAGAATTCCACACATCTTGATTAGGATTATACGAACCGGAATTAAAGCATGTTAGTTGAGTCATGTTAGGCCCTTTATGAAAAGATAATACAAATTTTATCTTTGCTACACTTCAATAAGAAAATATAGGATTCTATTTTATCTAACATAAGAATGACTACTAGAGAATCTATTGAACTAGAAATTTAATTTGACCTAATGGTTGAATTGCTTCCAAGAGTGAAGTTGGGTTCGTGGTATAACCTGTAAAAATGGTCGTGTTTAGCCTGAATTGAGCACGACTAGTGATAGTCTCATATTCATTCTCTAATTTGATTAAATGGCTCTTCCTAAATATGCCTAGTGATAGTCTACATCGATAGACTTTGTTTCTCATTAGGAGTGGACACTAAGCACATAGAAATTAGGCTTCTCCTTAGTCAATCTACACACAATGCACCTTACATATGTGCTTTAAAGTTTCAAGATGATAACTTGCTCCCATGTAATGCAATTATATGCCTTCGTGATTATCTTGATGCTCAACATTTAATTGCTTAGCTATTAAATGCATGTTTATTATAAAGGCGTTTATCTTTTTCTAGCAATTTAGATAAAATATCTCTTAGTTTATCTAAATGACACATGCTCCTAAATGCTAAATGCTAACATGTTTTACATGACGATTACATTTAAGATTATCATGTTTTGTATGCGTCATTTTACATGACTTATGTGTTAATTATACACCTACACTATGTTAGCTTAGTGTACGAAAAAATTAACGTTTAAATATCATATAGTCTTACACATTAATCTCGTTGATTATTGTGTCAATGCATGCTTAGATAAACTTGCATGCCTATATCTATATATCTTATGCATCTTGGTATATATTTTCTCACACTAGAATATTTTTCTTCGCGTTCGTGTCACAAATCTAAAAAGTCAAAAGAGTCGTAAAATGGTCTTATATTTCCTAGAGTCTTCACTCACATATTTCCTTAATCATTATCTTGCTTTCTTCTAAATGATCCACTCTTTTGTCAAGGGAAGTTTAGAGAAAAATCTAATACACCTCAAAGTAGGTTTGACAACTTAAATATTTCATCCGAATTCAAGTATCTTTAACTTGCGATCGCAAACGTTAAAGGTCATATCTGAAAATCCCTATTCAATCCTTTTAACAACATAAGTTAAAACTCTCTCCTTTTCTCTTCGACAAAAACATTCTTTCTCTTCGCCGAAACATTCTTTCTCTTCGACGAAAACATTCTTTCTCTTCGACGAAACATTCTTTCTCTTTGACAAAAAAATATTTCTCTATGACGAAAACATTCTTTTTTCTCTTCGACGAAAACACTTTTTGTCTTCAACGAAAACATTCTTTGTCTTTTGGAAAATTACAATCATACCTTTTTCTTCTCACTCAATCACGCCTCTACAACCATATAGATGGCTAATTCCTTTCATCCATCTTTTCTGCTACCACCTTTAAGACAACCTCATACCTCGTCATGTGATTGTTCTATGAACAATCTCAATGCTCGAGAAGAGCTACATAATTCATGGATATAGTTCATCGTACGCTAATTACCATCCGTCTTGACATCATAAAGCTCGTCGCTTCCATCTTCGTTTGTTTTTCTTCTTTATCTATTTCTTTCTTTTGCAGACGAAACACACCGAAGATACGTCACCAATTCCCTCGGGATAATGTCCAAAAGGAAACATCTCCATCGAAAAGGTTGCGTCTAAATATAACATCGCCGACATTCTTTCTTTACCCATCTAGCGCAAATCGTTCAATTATCTTCGTCAAAGTCTAGAAATGATGGAACACAATCCATAAATCTTTCTCTTGTTTTCTACTAATCTCGATTCTAGTCTATTTTCTATGTCGTGCGTCGTGACAACTTAACTACTTTATCCGAAGTACTTTAAGTATTTTTAATTAGCGAAATGCAAATTAAAATGTCACTCCTCTCACAAAATTTGTCAAGTCCGTAACTCCTCTCCTGTTGGCAGTCCGGAAGCCCCCAGACCTATTCTGGCGGCCCCCAGATATATCTCAGAATGCCGACGGCATGTTTGTAATACCATTCATTCTTTTCTAACTCCATAACCAAACACTTCCTCTATTCTGCTACGAGCTGACGTAACATCCAAACCTATGCCCAACATCTCTCTAAAGATCAATGGGTCATCCTCATATCCCAACACTCATAAGCATCATTGCTTATATTGTCAATAGTCAAGTGAATTTCATCATGAAATGCGTCTCATTCTCAAACACAATCCTTAGAATCGCCATACTCACAAATCCCTTCACATCTTGGTCCTCACTTCTCATAAGCATCTTTTCTCACCTCTAATAGTCTTCTCACTTCTGACATCCATTTCACCTCTAATAGTCCTTTTGCTTCTGACATTTCCTCTCACTCCTAAACGTTCCTTTTCACTTTTGATAGTTCTTCTCACCTCTAACGTTTATTCTCACTTTTAAACGTTTCTTTTCACTTCTAATAGTCTTTCTACTTCTGACGTTTCTTCTCACTCTTAAACGTTCCCTTTCACTTCTAATAAGTCTCCTCACCTCTAACGCTTCTTCTCACTTCTAAACATTTCTTCTCTCTTTTAATAGTCTTGTTACTATTAAAATTCCTCCTATATCTCTTGACAACTTAATTATTTCATTCGAAATATTTAAGTAATTTGTGAAATGCAAATGTCACTTCTTCGCTAAACTTTCCACTTTCTAGAAAGTGAAGAACATAAAGAAGATATCCAATCTTCAAGTGTTATTGAGTCACCACATTGTTGAGTCTCTCATTATTCTTCCACCATGAAAGAACTGCCACCTCATTTCACATACCCATCTTTGTTCCTCAACATTGTCAACCAACAAAACACCAAACAAACCTTTGAATTCCCAATCATCCACCTTTGTCTTAATAGGATCACATGCACATCAATTGTTAGTGCAAATGATATATCAATCATTTCTGACAACCTCTTGTCAACACCTTCCTTCTTTAGTCTCGCTCATCCTTCCCCACTTGTTAGCTCTATGGAATCTTTTTCATTCTCATCCAAGAGCATATCGTCTCCATCCTCGTCTTATCATTACTTTTATCCTTTTAAAGTATATATTTTGGCATATCTCGCCAAGATATTAAGTGTCATTCATATCCCTTTAAAAATCCATCCTCATAACATTTATGTGTCAACCAATAAATGAATCCCACTCTCATTTATTAAAAGTCAGTCGAATCTTAGTCCTTAAACATACGTCTTGATTCTTTTTATTTCATTATTTAGATTGTTGATTGCATGTATCTAGTTTCTAAATCCCTTTTAAAGTGTCATACTTTAGAATAATAACACCTAAAAGTGCATGTCTAGTTCCCCGCTAATATCTTGCTATATATATGTGCACTTGTCTACTAACTTTGTTTTGTAGTACACATCCATATCTTGATTCCTTGGTGCCCCAAACAAGGGGGAGCATACACCGAGGGGGAGCACTTGCAAGCATTCTACTCATTTAAATTGCATCAAACTTCTTGAGCATCGATAGTAATTTATTTGATCCATGGATCCGTTTGAGTCAATATACAAGGAATGTAATTATCATGGGGATGCAATGATCAAGGGGGAGCTCGAAGATATGTGGGTAAATAGCATAGAGTTGGTTAAACCGTGATGATAGAAGACTTCACTGGGATGATGCAAGCTCACCTTTATAGGAAGATAGAATTAGGCATTGTTAACAACGATGAAGGGTTCATCCTTCTTCTCATCTCTCACGACCGCTTCAAAATTATCCAAAAAACACAAAACCACCTCAACCTTATTTCTTATGTTTTCTTCTCGTTCCTCCAACCTATATACTTGGAACACCTACCTTTTCCTCATTCCTTCAACCTATGCACTCGAAATACCTACATTCTTCTTTTGCCTACTTCTCACATCTCATGACCTTTTCTAAACTATCTAAGAAACACACAATCACCTTCACCTTAATTTCTCATATCTTCTCCACATACCTCAAACCTATATACTCGGAGCACCTACCTTCTTCTCATATCTTCTTCTCAAACCTCCAACAAATATGCTTTAACCGTTGTCCACATAATACCTTTTTGTTTCTACAAAAGGGGAGAAGGAATGTAAACGAGTAACTTTTAAACTTTACTATATGTTATAGTTTACATATTTTGTCATCATTAAAAAGGGAGAGATTGTTAGTGCAAATATTACGATATTTAATCTATACGATCTCTTTATGTTTTGGTGATGACAAACATGTAACTTGTAATACGTAACGTAAAGTGCGCAAGTTACACGTAATCACAAATCATCAATGCATACATGCATTTTCATCTCCCAACGTCTCAAGTCTACATCAACACCGACATTTGTTTGCACCTGACGTAAATCACATAAGGTATGTACAAACAAACATTAAACTTGTTGGATAATCAAAGAAATAAGTTTTTTCTTAAAACATTACATTTTTATAAATGTAACAAAACAATTTTTCAAAAATAAATTAGACAAATTATTTTTTAATTATAAAAAATGTTTTATGTGGTAATTATTTCAAAATTCAAATCTAGACATTTTCTCCCCTAAATCAAGTCTGATTTTCACCAGATAAATATTTCACCACAAGAAGACAAAAACAGAAGCATCTGTCGGGGATGCCCTCGTAAATATACGGCAGTCCCCAGGGGCCTCCTAATATATCTAGGGGCCGCCACTTTCAGACGGCAGTTTTTCAGATCTTATAAATAGTAGGTCACTTCCAACAATTTTCATAACCTTTTACACAAATTTCTTGCAGTTCTTTCTCTCTCTAGATCTCACTAAATCTCTCTAAATTATTTGATCATTTAACTTGTTTAATCTTGTTTAAATGTGATTCAATCTTCTATCCTTTCCTTCTTCCCTCAAGTGCAAGAGAAAAACTTTCGTCATCGTCAAGATACGAAATTATGTAGTCTAGTTAGTCCATTTGTAACATTTGTTACATATAGATCGAGTCCATGTCTTCTAATCTTTAGTAGTGTGTAGATCTGAATGGTGTATAAATTCAGAAGGGTTGATTGTATGTTGGTTATTATTTTAGGCCTCAAAATACATTGGTGAAGTGGTAGATTAGTTCTAACTAAGATTAGGACTCGACATCTAGCCTAGTGTCAGAAAATAATGTAAGCGACATGGTTTATGTGTTTAGGCCTTAAAACACAAGGTTTGTTGTGTTGGGCCATAAAACATAACGGGTTTGGTTATACCCGAAGAAGAACTTGGCATCTAGCTTAGTGTTAGAAAATAATATAAGCAACTTGTATGGTTTTCCCTAGTGAATTAACTCTCGAGTTAGGTACTTGGGGAGTGGAGTAGGGCGAATAGGAGCTTCATCACCGAACGACTATAAATCATCGTGTCCGGTTTGCATTTTCTTTTACTTATCTCTTTACGCTTATATTTGCATTTATCGCTTTATATTCATATATGCATGATATATTTGATTGTGTGAATAGTAGTTTATATTGTTGTGATTGTATTTATGTCATGGATATTATGTTTATGCTTATGTCATTAACACGCTTCATATTGCGTCACCATTGATTGAGTATTTGATACTAAAGATCTAGTCCAAAAACTTCGTATGGAGGCGGTTCCCATAAATCAATCAGTCCTCATATATGTATGGGACCGCCGGCAAGATGACATTTAATGGCTGGCTATAATTTTAAAGGAAACATATTCACCCCCCTCCTCTACGGTTTCCACAAAAACCTTAAACTTAAACCTAGTAGTTACCCTTATAACATCCTTCTTAATAATAAAGACAAGTTCCTTGATCTTCTTTTGTTTGCTTCTATAACAAATGGAATTGCAAAACCTATTATGGATACCTCTTCAACAAATGCTAATATCCAAGCTTTAGTCCTCGATTATCAAGACCTTATTAAGGTTGAAGACCCATCTATGGTGTTATTTGTGAAGCTAAAGGACTTGAATTCAATGAGTAATATGTATGTGATCTATAGAAATAAAGGTTTTATGAAATTGAAAATTCATCATGTTGGGGGCCTTTAAATATGCATTCAATTCCCTTTGAGTTCATCGGCAAATAACTTCCAAACTATGCTTCCTTAAAGAGTATTTATTCTTGCATCAAAACTGCTACACCATCTTGTAAATTTGATGAACGTATGATCTGGATTAACATTGTTGGTCTTCATTTATGTGCGTGGGGATCAAATCCATACAAGAAAGTAGCATATATGATTGGAAAATTCATGTTTTTTAAAGCTGAGGAATCGACGGAAATGAGTTCACGTAGGATTTGTAATACTACTAAGTCGCATAATTTTATTTCAGAAAGAGTGTTAGTTTAAGTACACGAGGTGAATTATGATGTTCATGTGCATGAGTTAGGAACATGGAACATAAATATTGTTGACGAAACACTTGATTCCTCTGACAACATAGATGTCAATGGTATGGTAAAGGTGGAGGATTCTGTAGAAGAAAATTCTTTGGCCGATTTTAACGACATGAATGACTTGAAAGAAACTATAAACGAATTGGCAAGCAACAAAATTCAACATCTAATTAGCAAAGAGAACATAGACTAGGAAGACGACATTAACAACTTAACTCCTGAAATTGGGGTTTCCTTTGACCTAAGTCGGCCTCTAGGTTTTGAACATATGAAAAGAACATCTAGTAAGTGCTCTACTTCTTTTGCTAGATACCGAAAGAAAGACATAAAAGGAGTTTCCCTTATTGATGAATTATAAAGAATTATTGAGGTAGGAGATTTCTTAGGCTTTGATGTTAGAGGGTGTAAAAAACACTCTCAAAAGAATGATCAATGGGATTGGCATGCATATAGCATAAATGAACATTCTATCCATTAATAGTTGTGGTACAAAGAAATGGAATAAACGTGTTTGGATTAAAGACTTATGTTTCAAGCATAACATTCATTTTATCGGTATTCAATAATCCAAAATGACGCGTGTTGATAAAATATAATGCCTAAAAACATTACTAATATTTTTTTTTTGATTGCCCATGAACTTTAAGGCGATTTGTTTGGTTAGAGTATTCTGTAAGCTTACTTACTTACTGCTGAGGCATAGAATCTAAACAATAACCTAGGACATATTTCCATCTCGAGCTATTCAAATAAAACTTAGGTAAATACTTGAAACCTTTAAAGAATTTATCATGAAATAATATGTCTATAGTTAGCTTAGTACGACCTTCATGCATAGTTCTAGAACTCCTCTAATCATAATTCTAAGATTTAGGTGATTAGAAAGGTATGGTTCATTTAAAATTTGTAGAATGTAGATTTTGCTATAATCTAGTTCTTTTTGAGACATTCTTCTTCTCCTAACCATAATAATGGGAAAATCTTAGTATATACAATTTTGATTTGAAATTTTCAAGTGACTAGTGTGTGCCTACATGTAACAAATGTGGAGTAACGGTTAACTCGACCTAGAAATAAAAACCTAAGAGTTAAACTCCAAACGCTCCATAGTTTGATGATGCTCATCCAATACATCTGCAAAAATACATATGAATTGTGTATCTCGACATTTTGTTCATGAGATCATTATGCCTGTATGCAAGAACGGTTGTTTAGTGCATTAATAATGCAAAGAATAAATATCTCATTTTGGTTCCTAACTTGAGTGATTTTGAAAATAAAAAGTGGGTTTGTGTGAAAATAATTTTCTTGACAAAACACGACTTCAATCTTGTTCAGATCTTATGTCTACAAAAGAAGCATATTAGTAATAAATTGTATTCTAGTAGTCCCCAATTTACACCAAATGCAGATAAAAAATGAAAATCCTAATTTTGAGTTTTTTTGCTCAACATGAACCCTAGACAAAAATTGAAAAAAATGAAAATAATGAAAGTGACTTACAATTGATGCTTCTTATGGTGTTGGATTGAGTAAGTGTTGATTTTGATCTTCAATTGGTGTATTTGATGGTTGATTTTTAAGTTTTTTGTGGTTTTTGGATTTTGGTGTGTTTGTCCACCAAGTAGGGAGGGGTGTGTTTGGGCTGTGTTTTAAAATTTATTTTTGTTAAGTGTTAAAAAAAAAACTTATATTGTCTGCTAGTGTCGGCCCCATATCGAACAGTGGCCACCCGAAAAGGGTTTATGCCGCCTAAGATTGGGGGCCCTCTCCGTATTACAGGTTTTTTGACGTTATAAATTTTGACAACGAAATTTACGAGGAAGAGTGACTAATTAATTTGCATTTCGCGAATTAAAAATATTTAACAAGCTTCGGATGAAGTTGTTAAATTGTCACGACGCAGAATGGAACGCGGACTAGAATCGAGACTAGAAAAAGGAGAAGCGGACTAACACGATTTATGGAATGTGTTCCATCATTCCTAAACCAAGACAAAGATAATTAAACGATTCACGTTTAAAGGGTTTCGTAAGAATTCGGCGATGTTGTCGACAGGACGACATATTTTTTTCTGATAGAGATATGTCCCTATTTTGTGATATATTCTACACGAAGAAATGGCGACGAATTTCGATATGTTGGTTCGAGAGTGTTGCACGGTTTTTTTTGCTAAGGACAATCGCGCTGTTATATTGTAGCCATGATCGAGACATCTGAGTACGTATGTTGTAGTCGATAAGAGCTTGTTCATCCATAGTGCTTGTTGACATGCCTTTCTGGCGCTTACATATTTAGCTTCGGTCGCGGAGATAGTAAGAGCAGTTTGTTTCTTCGAGAACCAAGATGTCAAACAGCATCCCACGAACGTACAAATACCGCTAATGCTCTGTTGATCCACATAATCTCCCCGCATGATCAGAGTCGGCATATACTATTGTTTCTATGTCGGTCCCCTTAGGATACCATAGTTCTAAGTGCGTACTGCCTTTAAATGTACGAATATACGCTTAAACCCGCTTCAGATGATAAGGTTTTGGAGCCTCTTGAAGCGGGCACAAAAGGCATACACTAAACATGAAATCAGATACGGGCCAACTTGCCCGTTAGGTACTAATCAACTACTATCATGCCTCTATACTTGGTATATATCTAGCCGACTCACACTCTTTCATCTTTCATAGAGTTTTACTATCTGGAGACATGGGGGTTTTCATTGGTTTAGAATCTTCTAAGCCAAATTTCTTAAGCATTTCTTTAATATATTTAGATTGATTAAAGAAAATTCCGTCTTCCGTTTGTTTTATTTGTAATCTAAGGAAGAAGTTAAGTTCACACAGCATGCTCATCTCGAACTCGTCATGCATGATTTTGGCAAATTCATCACACATGTCTTGACAAGTCGAGCCGAATATAATGTCATCGACATATATTTGAACGATGATGAGATTTAAACTTTTCTTCTTAGTATAAAGTGTGTTATCTACCATTCCTATTTTATATTCATGTTTAATAAGGAAAGCTTTTAATCTATCATGCTAAGTTTTGGGTGCTGTTTAAGGACCATATAAAGCTTTCTTAGTTATAACATGCTCCCATTTCCTTGAAAATCAAAAAGCCGCAGGAGGTTGTGCCACGTATACCTCCCATTGATAAAACCGTTCAGAATGCACTTATATTACATCCATTTGTGGAATAGCTTAAAAACTAAAGCACAAGCCATAAATGCTAGTAAATCCTAATATGATACAAGTCAAGCAAACTGTGGCCATAAGTTTTCATCCTAAATCGTGCACTCTAGTTGTATTATAGCATGAGCCATTAACCTAGCCTTATTTTGAGAAACGACACCATTCTCGTCTAACTTATTTCTAAACACCCATTTAGTTCCTATGATTGTCATATTCCTGTGCAGATTTTTACTTTAAATATTTGTCCTCAAGGATTTTTAGTAAAATTCTCTATACTTTGGATATTATTACGTATATATAACTACATACATCAGTCAATAATCATACCTATCGTTGAAACACAATGATAAGTATATCATATCTCGACTACTAATATATTACTAATAGTAGACTTTAAATTAATTCAGCCAATAATCGAAAAACAAATTTTTTGGTTGTTGTTCAGGTGGCGGCCCCTTTAATTTTAAGGGGACCGGCTTTGTAAAAAGGGTGGCCCCCTTAAATAATTAAGGGGACCGCCCTATCTAAAAATCCAAACAGCCTCATGCTGTCGAATTTTATGCCAAACACATCACTCTCTCTTTTCTCACTCACGTCCAAATAATCTATTCTTTCGTCAAGGAAAAGTTAGATTCAAATCTAATACTCCTCAAAGTAGGTTTGACAACTTAAATATTTCATCCAAAATATTCAAGTATCTTTAACATACAATCGCAAACGTTAAAGGTCATATCCGAAAATTCATATTCAAGCCTTTTAAACAACATATGTTAAAAACGCTTTTTTTCCAAAAGCTAAAAGCAACATCAAAAAACCGTCGTGTGTCAAAGATCTTCCTTACAAGTTTCAACATACGTGATTCGTAGCTTCTCTTATATACACATCCTAAGACTAAGTACTTCACTTCCGTTAGTCTTCTCATCCCCTTAGGAATGTCACGATGTTTTATCACCATGGGGATCAAACTTACCCATCGATCTAGGAAGAAAACTAATCAATAATCTACCAAAAAGTTCGTAAACGTGTCATTATCTATTTAATAGTCTTGTTACTATTAAATATATTTCAATAAATCTTGACAACTTAATTATTTCATCCGTAATATTTAAGTATCTTTAATTGGCGAAATGCAAATTAAAATGTCACTCTTTATTTATGTCAAACTCGTTTTCACAAAAACCTTAATCATGCCTCTATTATTAAATAGAAACGTTATATTTTTCGTCCACTTTTTTTTTCCATTACTACATTTAAGATAACCTCATACCTCGTCGTGTGATTGTTCTATGAACATTCATAATACTCGAGAAAAGCTACATAACTTCGTAGATGAAGTTCGTTGTATGCTAACCATCATTCGTCTTGACATTGTCAAGCTCATCGCTTACATCTTTATTATTCTTCATTTTTCCCTTTATTCCAAAATTTATGTCCGGATGAGCACAAACTAAAAGGGAAGGGAAAATACTCTCAAGAACTCACATTGGTGATTCTTATATAGCAACCAAAACCACATCAAAATCCTTCACCATAACCCTCAAAATCAAAACATCAAATTATCCAATTATCCAAAATACGCTAGGGGCAATCACTAACAAGTCAATCGACAACATCTATTGTGATAAAAATGCCAAAAGCAACCGCCGTCGATATCTCTCTCACTAAATCATACATCCCTAAAGTATCTTAAATTCCCGGCTTCTCTCCCACTCTCGCCCAATCTATTTTCTCTAAATCCTTCTCACAACTAGGAGTACATGAAAATCTATTTTAATACATTGTTGAGATATGCTAAAAATATTTTTTTTCATGCATAAAGACCTCTAACTTGTTGTCAAAGTATATAATCTAATATATATTTTCGACACTCTTGATTGAATCAAGGAGTACTTGAACTATTTCTTAGGTTTTACGTTTATTAGAGTCGAAATAATTCTTACTCCACATTTGTTGCATTTAGGCACACACTAGGATTTCAACATAAATCTCATTTGATGATATTGAAACCTATTTTCCAATTAACATATCTTTCTATTATACTACACCTAATAGATTGTCTTCATATTGATATGTTCCTTCAATTGCTCTCTTGGATGATCCTCAATTACAAATATAGATGATTGATTGCTACTTGCTATATGAAATGATTTTGTTCTTAGTATAAACCTTAGCCTTTGCATTCCTCACATTATAAAAGCCAGTAATTTTTTACAACAACAACATTTAAACTTGGAAAATTCCTTATGTGTTGCTCATCTTAGGGTCTTAGTATTTTTTATGTGAAATAGTTTTGTCCTACATCTTGTCATATATATATATATATATATATATAGAATGTTGAATGCTTAAATGCTATGTGCTAAAAACCTTAATTGCCATAAAAGGATGGACTTGCTGCAAACTAACCACCAAAACAGAAACCCTCACACAAAATTTTGAGAAAAATCGAATTTTGGGAAATCTGGGAAATCCCAGTAGGCGGCCCCCTTAATTTTAAGGGGACCGGCCCTTAATTAAGGGGACCGGCCTAGGCAAACATGGGGAAAACAATATTTTTCTTTTCTTTTTAACCAAACACCCTCTAGACTTAGCTACTGTTTCCCTAAATTCACAAACATTTCTTGGATTTAATCCTTTGAATGTCCATGTGTCCTAATTTAAACATTTCCTCCACTATAAATACATCCTCATTCATCATCATCACAATCATCCCCACCAATGACATCTCCTAACAAACCCACATCCAAACCATCAAGGGTTGCCAAAATGAGTGTGAAACCCATTTGGAGGAAGAAACCAAACCTTTGCAACACATCAAATGTGCTCAATACAACTTCACCAATACCAAAACCACTCACTCCTCATCATGAACCATCTCAAGAAAACAATCACCCCAATCAAGCATTACCAAATCCTTACATTAAGGACACTCCCACATCACCACAAGTTGTCTCACATCCTCCACTTCCTATCTTACCCATCAACTCACATATTGCTCACACTCAAGCTCTACCTCAAAGTAACAACCAAACTCAACACACACCACCTCTATCTCCAAGTAGAGAAAGCCTAGTTGATGACATTAATCAACTACAAGACCTATCTAACCTCTTAGCCATGCATCTCACTCAACAACAAAACAACATTCCCTCATCACCTTACTCTCCAAACTTACCACACACCCTCAACATCAACCAAGTTGAAACCCATGTTGGGTATTGCCCTTGTTGCATCTTCACCCAAAAACAATTCCTTGCTTTAAGTGAGGATATCAATTGGATTGAATTCCTCCTCACTCGACCTCATCCACCACCTAGAGTTCAAAGAGATTACCCTTCCACAACCACCTCCGCTCCAAACTCTCCAACTAACTAATCTCGTAATATGCCTTCAAATAATCGTCAAATCCTTTTGTATCGCAAGCAAGTCAAAATCCTTCTATGGCTATTTAGGATTTTTCTTTATGTATTAATATGCTTCTAAAGCATATTTGTTTTTCTATTTATGTATGCTTGTGTGTTATTCACACACATTGTCTTAAATGAATGAAGTATTTTTTTTTGCTTTGATGTTTGCTTGCACTTGTCATATTTTTCCTTCCTTCTTGTTACATGTTAGAAATATTTGTATTGTTCTAACTCATTTTTGTAGCCAAGAAACCATAGCTCGATTCCTTGGTGCCCTCGAACGAGGGGGAGCACACATCAAGGGGGAGCATTTATTCCGTTGATTTAACTAGCAATTCTCGACGATGTCTTTTTTTGATTCTACAAAAAGGGGGAGAAATGACATGAAACTCACTAAATACTTGTTTAAAAATAATTTTACATTTAATGAGTTTAAATTTTGTAATCATCAAAAAGGGGGAGATTGTTGATAAAAATATAATGCCTAAAAACATTACTAATATTTTTTCACATCTTTACGTTTTGATAATCACAAAATATAAAAACGTTCAACGTAAAATTAAACGTAAACAAGTAATTAGTAGTAAATTCTCATTTCAACAAATACATCACTTAAAGGTATGAATAAATAAATGCTTAATGCATTTTATGATCAAAGGAAATTTTTATTCAACCTCACACTTTTATAAAATGTTGTAAACATTTTATAAACATTACAAAACATTTTCTACAATTAAAAGAAATGTTTTATTCAAAATAAACATTTTGAAATTCAAATTTTCGGACCTAAAACGGCTAGAAAAGTTCCAGAAAATTCCCCCTACACAAAAGACAAACTGGGGAAGCCCTAGTCTTGGGCGGCCCCCTTAAATACACGGCCGGCCCCCTTAAAATTAAGGGGACCGCCCACCTATTTAAGGGGACCGCCCCTAGGTAGACGCTCCCCCAGTTTGTCCTATAAATACTGGACTTTTCCCCACTATAATTTCTCACCTTATGCACGCTTCATCTGTTCTAAAACATCCCACACATCTCATCAAAATACCTTATTAGTTAATCATAAAGCATTGTTCCAATGATTCCAAGCTCAATTCCTCAAGTGCACAAGAAAATATTCCATACCTCAGTGAAGAAGTATGACACCTTTGTGTGTTGTTGCAATCTTATTGCATCCATATCATAACTTGTAAATCTTTTGTATATCTTGAATTTATGTATAGTAGCTAGATCTTGGCGATCTTTATAAGTATAGATAGATCGTGGTGATCTTACCAAGTAGTGTTAGTTAGTTGTGGCATAAGTAGTGTGGTGAAGTAAAGTTGTGAAGAAGTCATGAAGTTGTGAAGTTGTGAAGAAGTCTTGAGGTTGAGAAGAAGTTGTGAAGTTGTGAAGTTGTGAAGTTGTGAAGAAGTCGTGAAGTTGTGTAGTCGTGAACAAGTCGTGAAGTTGTGTTATGATAGATTGGTTCTAGCTAAGATTAGAACTCGACATTTAGCTTGTTCGTAAAATCAGGTGTAAGCACGTTGTGTACGGTTTTCTTGACATAAGGGAGTTTGTTGACAGAGTGAAGAAAAACACTCCGATTAGGTGCTCCGGAGATGGAGTAGGGGCAATGAGGTGCCTCGTTACCGAACCACTATAAGATCCTCGTGATGTTTGGTTGATTGTTCACACTACTATCTCTTGTCTTACTTTATCATTTCATATACTTATATTGTTCATATTGTGCAAGCATTGAATTCACAAAAAGTCGAATCTAAGTTTTACAAACAAACATAAACCTTAAATTAAAAAGCAGTAAACTATTCAACCCCCCTTCTAGTTTTTCACAACGCGCCTTGAAACCTTTCGTCTTAAATCCATGTGGGGTAATTATAATTATAATTTTAATTTCTATGTGGGATCCGAACTCCTTTATTAAAGATGATAGATGGTGTGACGACTCTTTTATTATTGTGGAAGGGCATTGGAAAAATACAGTTGGTGATTGTTATATCATAACCATTTATGGTCCTCCAGATTCGTTGGCTAAAGCTATTATGTGGAATAGAATTGGTGATTTTATGCATCAATACGCTGGTGAATATATCATTTTTAGAGACGAACATTGTTCATAATGAAAACGAAAGAAGTAGTTCTTTTTTCTAGACAGGATGCTGATAACTTCAACTCTTTTATTGAAACTTATGGTATGATTAACCTTCCTTTGAGTGATCGTCTATTCACTTGGATGAACAAAGCTAGAACCAAGCTTAGTAAACTTGATCGATTCTTAATATCAGAAGAGGTAGCTGAGGCTTTAGCTAATGTTTGTTTTATTTCCATTGATCATTTATGGTCGGATCACAATCCCATTCTTCTACATGTCTCTAAATCCGACTTTGGTCATACTCCTTTTAAGCTTTTCCATTCCTGGTTACTTCTTGATTCATTTGATGACGTTATCAAAAAGGAGTTACCTAAACGAGAGGAAGATAACTTTGGAAGGAAGCTCTTATCTCATGAAAAAATTCACCTCCTCAAAGCTAGAATTAAGCAACGGCATTCTGAAACTAAAACTTCTGATCGTGTCACTAAACATTATAAGTTGCAACTAATCGAGTCTGTAGAAGATAAAATTAAAGCGGGTTCTACAAATGATGATGACCGTGATTCTCGTATTAAGTTGCTTCAAGAGGTGGACAAATTAGATACCTTTGAATCTTTTGATCTATTTCAAAAGGTGCGTGTCAAATGGGATATCGAAGGTGATGAGAACTCTAAATTTTTTCACGGACTAATAAAGCAAAAAAGTAGAGCTCAAATGATTCACTGTATCATGAAAGAAGGTGATTTGATTTTGGATTCTTCTCAAATTAAGAAAGTGTTTCTCAACTTTTTTTAAAGAAAAGTTCAAACACCATGATTCGAATGTGGATTACCCTCTATTTGCTAACTCTTTTGGATTATGTTGTCTTGAGAGTGATATCTTGGAGACTCATGTTTCTTTAGATGAAGTTAAGAATGCGGTTTGGGATTGTGGTAGCTCCAAGGCTCCCGGCCCCGATGGGTTCTCTATCGCTTTTGTGAAGAAATATTGGGATGATATTAAAGTTGACATTTTGGAGTATGTCAATATTTTTCTTGATACTGGTTTGTTGCCTCATGGATTTAATTCTTATTTTTTCACTCTCATTCCAAAAGTTAGCAACCCTATTTTCATCAAAGATTTTCGTCCCATTTCTCTCATAGGTGTTCATTACAAAATCATAGCTAAAATTCTAGCTAATCGGCTATCCAAGGTGATTGATAATATTGTTAGTCACGAGCAATCGGCCGTCATAGTTAGTCGTCAAATTCTTGACGGTCCTCTTATTTTAGTGAGATTGTCGAATGGCTCAAAAAAAAGTTGTTGATTTTCAAGGTTGATTTTGAGAAAGCTTTTGACTCGGCGAGCTGGAAGTATTTAGACTTTGTTCTTCTTAATCTTAGCTTTGGCTCGAAATAGCGTTCTTAGATTAGAGCTTGTTTATCCTCATCCCAGGCTTCGGTTCTTGTCAATGGTACTCCTACCTTGGAATTTTCTATCACACCTGGCCTTAGGCAAGGAGATCTTCTCTCGGCTTTTCTTTTTATTCTTGTTATAGAGGGGTTACATAAGGCTTTCTCTACTGCGGTTAACTCGGGTCTTATAAGAGGCGTCAAATTAGGTTCTCCTGAAGTAACTATATCTCATCCATTTTATGTTGACGACGTGATCACCACTACCTAATGGAATGCTAATGATTTAGACAATATCATTCGTGTTTTATAGGTCTTCTACTTAGCTTCGTGTTTAAAAATTAACATTCTAAAATCTAATATTTATGGCATTAGGGTTTCAGATGTTGATTTCTCTTCCATGACCTGTAATTATGGATGCACTTCAAGATCCTTTCCTTTTACTTATCTTAGGTTACCCATTGGTTCTAATATGAGTTTGACATCGAGTTGGCAGGGTTTATTGGACAGGTTTTGATCAAAGTTATCCTCGTGGAAGGCTAATCTCCTTTCTATGGGGGCGTCACACCTTAATAAAAGTTGTTCTTCGTAGCCTCGGTATCTATTACTTCTTGATCTTTAAGGTCCCTGAATATGTTCTAAATTCCTTGAAAAGATACCAAGCAATGTTTTTTGGGAGGTTCTCATGAAGCTAGAAAACTAGCTTGGATTAAATGGAAAAATATCCTCTCTTCTTATGATAACGACGGTTTAAACATCAGTAGTCTTAAAGCTTTTAACCTCGCCCCATCTATAAAAGTAGCATTGGAGGTTGTTATCGCACAAGAAATCGCTATGGGTTAAAGTTATCAAAGCTTTGCATGGTCAGGAAGGTGGTTTTGATAACAATGGTTGCATCTATAATGGTACGTGGGCTAAAATTATTGGTTCCTCTGATTTTCTACACTCGAATAACATTATTCCTAATAGTTCTTTTTGTGTCCAAGCGGGTTGTGGCACGCGCATCCGTTTCTGGAAAGATACTTGGGTAGGAGATCTTCCTTTTTATATTCGATATAATATGCTATACCGATTAGAGCGTGAGAAAGATTGTCTTATTATTGACCGCATTGATCATGACCAATGGTGTTGGAATTAGTCGAGGCCTAACCTTGGTCCTCAAAATTCTGCTGATTTACTCGGTATGTTTTTTGAAATTAGTTCTGCAAAAATTAACGAAGTTGAAGATACTTGTGTGTGGTTGTTGGGCATTGATGGAACTTTTTCTATAAAGGACGCTCAATGCATTATTGATTCAAAGATTCTCCCTTTTTTGGCTCCATCGACAATTTAGGACAAAAACATTCCTCGAAAGGTCAATTTTTTATTTGGAGGTTGATTTTGGATCGCTTGCCTCATAAGTTGAATCTTTATTCCCGTAGTATTGATATTTAGGCGATTCTTATACCTCTTGCAATGGTAATGTAAAATCTTCAAATCATATTTTCTTTGAGTGTAATATTGCCAAGGACATTTGGATGCTTGTTTGTAACTGGTGTGATATTTCTTTTCCTCCTTTTACTTTGTATGAGCATTGGAAATGTTGGTTTACTTCGTGGCAGGTGGTTAAAGAGAAGTCTCGGCGTTGATCAGTTATTTTTTTTATTCTTTTCTTTGGTGGCTTTGGAGGTATCGTAACAGTGTTACTTTTCGTTCACACCCGGTGAGGAAAAGTAACATTTCGACAGCATTGGCCTTTCCTCGTATTCTTGGCTTCATCATAGGGCTCACATGATCTGCAATTGGATTGACTGGCTTAAATCCCCTATGCTTCTCTTGAGTAATGGTTTAGGATGACGTTTGCTTTTTATCCTTTCGTGTTCCTCGAGGCTTGTTTAGGGTTGCATCAAAAACGCTCTGGAGTGAAAACCGGTGGCTCGGCCTCCGTGAGCAGGGATTTTTCTCTTGTCCTATATAGGCAAGAGTTTTTTCATCCTTTTTTTAGCCCTCACAATTAAAGCCTCTTAGGAAGATGCTAGTCTAGGTTTTTTTCCATATTTCTAGTATTGTATTTATACTTTTCTGGCTTATAGCGCCTTGCTAGTAGGCTTTTCTTTATATAATTATCTTTTGTCGTTCAAAAAAAAGTAATGGCTACACCGTAGTTAAGTGAAATAGGCTAAATTTTAATAAACTAATTTTAAGTTACGGCGGTATCCCTGTTACCCAGCTACACCGTAGCTAAAGCCTGCAACATAAGATTTCACTTACCGTGAGCCGAGGCAATGTCATTCTCCTTTCCCTTTGTTGTAGTACCCTGGAAAAAAAACACAACACCAAACCTAATGCAGAAATGAATTGAAATGAACAAACTAAAAAGGATAAACGTCGGGTTGTCTCTCGAGAAGCACTTTTGTTTATTAATGAGTCTTTAAGTTAGACTTAAGCCTGGTCTATTTCTCCCTTTAGACACTTCCAGCAATGTCCATTTCTTTCATTAATTCAGCCCTCACCATAGCTATGTTAGAATTAGTTCTAGGCATCTCCTCTATTTTAAGAATCCTAACTTTCGTATAACTTTCTCCTGGGCCAATTATGTACCTAGTTACCTCAACCTTTTCGATTATAATTGGTGAGGGTTTCTCATAAGTCATGTTGAGTAGTTTACACCTTCTCTCCTTATATGATTCATCCTCGATATCGACAAATCCATCATGTGATTATACCTTCAAGTAATCCGCTATACAATCCAGGTCATCAATGTTATCAGTAGTGCCTGTAAACTACTCATCATTTAAACATTCCTCTGTTATATCAAGAATTAATTAACTACTTTCATCTTCAAGATCCTCACTAACTCCCTTTTTATCGTATGAGTTCTCTTTTTGAGTGTGGTCTAAGTTGGGTTCCATATCAATCAGATTTTCTTCATTTTCATTGCCAGATTCTTCTCGGAAGTCTTTGTTCTAACAATCCTTCCAAATCCTTTCCTCTGTCAATTTGTCGACCTTCCCTTATCTTACTCTTACCCAATCCTTAAAATTCATTCCCTCTCATGTGAAATCAAGCCTTCTATCATCACTCATACATATCCATTAGCTTTTCTTTTTCTCACTATATGATACGTCCCCTCTGTCACATTGGTTGTCATAAAGGTCACAAGATGCCAAAACTCATGTCCATCTCTTTTTCTTTGCAAAATTTCCTCACACCAATGCACCTTTGGTTTTACCATTAATAAGGGGTCTATATCGCGCCTTCTGTTCTGGTTGTGAGCTTCTTTTGTTCCAATGTCTCATGGTTCCCCCTGATCTAGCAATCTCCATCTATAATCTATTTCCTCCCATGATTCCTACACAAATACTTCATAGGTGAAAATATTAGTATCAATAGACAATATGTAGTTAAACTTGTTGGTTTTTATACTAGATGCAAAATTATATAGAAATAGATCATGATAGATTTTTGTCAAATCATCTTCCATAATATTCTATATATTCCTATGTATACATACCGATTTAATATGTGTAAGTGTTTCATTGAAATTGTCCTCAATTTTGAATACTACTTTCTCATTACCTACCTCTAATGAAATCAATTTTCTGAAAACATCAATTTCGGCATGAGTAGTGGCCAGAAGTGGTATTCCTAGAATAATAGGCATTATAAAATCTTCGACCATATCTAATATGACAAAATCAATTGGGAATATAAACCTATCAATTTTAACAAGTAAATTTTCTACTATTCCTTTAGGTATGCTCTTAGTCCTATCAGCTATTTCCATAGTCATATTCACTGGTTTCATTTATCCTAGACCTAACCGTTTGAAGATAGAAAGAGAC